>JAHPZR010046816.1:25000-27500 GCA_019787425.1 Platygyra sinensis | reverse complement strand
GGTTACGTGATTGTATTCATGCAATGAAGGGCTTTCAAATTAAGCTCTGCCAACAATCTTGATCAGGTTTAATGGAGACTCACAAATGGCATGAATGCACAACAAACCTGGTGAATTCATAGCTCACGTAGCAGGGAAGTGTACTGGTATTTATGGTATTGTGTGACAGTCATAAATTTGAATTCCTTGGCCAGAATTGAAAAAAAAAAAAAACAAACAAACAAACAAAAACAAAAAACATAGCAATTATTTAAATTAAGTAAACGCCACGAAGATTTGTTCACTCATTTCATACTTCAGCATCTGTTTATTTAGAATGCTCTTATATTTGAATTACGTTTTTTTACTGTTTTCATTAATTCAACCTAGCGAAGTGAGGCTTTTTTTGGCTATTATTGAGACTTAAGGAGAATCATAGCTAGGTACCGTCGGTCGTTTAAAATAGATTCATGTTTCTTCCTCTAACAAGGATATTACTAATTTCTCTTTCGATATCGACTTTTCTATATTATTTGTATTTTCCAGTTGCACTGGCCCAGACTGCGTATTTCTGCCAGGATGACAAAATTACAATTTGGGATCCGGTGACAAGATCAGTCCAGTGCCACGACTGTCTAAAGCAGTGCCCTGCTGGCCAAGGACTCTCTGTGCGTTGTGGTGAGGTCATAAGCACAAAGACGCCCGTGGGCTGCAAACAATGCGTGCTTGGTAAAACATACTCCTCAGCATACGAAGTCGGGGCCTGTAAAGATTGCAAGAACTGCGGCCCGTATCGCAAGACCATCAAAGCCTGCACACTGACTTCGAAGGCGGTGTGCGGGAGTTGTAAGATTGGTACTTATTTAGAACCCGCGCTGGGAATGTGCTTTCCGTGTTCTCCGTGTTGTAATGATGGCAAAGATATATTTGTGCCCGAGTGCCAAGTACCTGAAGTACCCATAAACATGCGCTGCAGCATTCTACGATCAACAAAGTGCATTAGTGCGGTGGTGCCTTCATCGGTTGCCATCAAACCTCCACCCCCTCAAGAAAACAATACTAACTCTAAAACAAAATTAATATCGCTCAATACTTACAGACACCCGCAGCCGTTGTGGATTCTCATGTTTGAAATAACTCTTTTTGCTTCCAATGTCCTCTTGTTGATGAGTTTAGTTGCTTAGTACTTAGGAGAGGGTTTCGTAAATATCACGCTAATTCAAACTGTTACACGCCCTTATTTAAACACGAGTGCACGCCAATTTGTATTGTGGGAAGTGATCAAAGCTGTGATTTTGAGATGGATCCTTGTATATCCTGCCTTGAAAAGCTCAAGCTCATCCCAGAAGGTAAGTCACCAGTTACTTGAAACACTGCGAAGTTAGATTTCTGTTGTAAAAAATATTACACGCAATAAGAAGCATAGCCTCCCACGCAGATGTTCTAAGGCTTGTCACGTTTTCCTCCCTCGTGGGGAGGAACACGTGGCAAGCCTAAGAACGTCTGCGTGGGAGGCTATAAGCAGCACCACTGTTTAGGGTTTCCTTTCAAATCGTATATTTTTAACCCTCCTCTCGTCCTCATTCACAATCCAATATATCAAGATCCACTTTCTTAAAGTGCCTATGAAAGGAAATTTTTGCCCCCTCTTTTATTCCAGAAAAAAATTAAAGTCTATGTTACACTGATTCGCTGTTTTCGAATTTAAGCTCTGGTCCGGCGTACAAACTAATTTTTTGTATCCCTCCAAAGTTGCCAAAAAATGCAATTGCGTTTTCCGAGGCCTGGGACTAGTGACGTCATAAGGTGTGTAAAGTTCGATCGCTTCACTTCGAGTTAGTGTATTTCTAGCCTCTTTCAGGCGTTCAGTTAGTCAGGGCGCAGCATAGAAAACAGCGCGGCGAGAGGAAGCGAGGAGAACGCCTGTGGGCAAACTTAATTAACAAAAGGTCATTCCGATCAGGAATCGTGGTTTACCGGTACAACAGAACATAGATTTAGCAACTCTGTTGACCAATGAAAGCGTGCGTGGTATCTCAGTTATTTTATAAAGAGTGATCATCATCATCATCATCATCATCTTGTCCTTTTCTCTCTGAGGGAAATAGGGCCTTGCGTTCTCTCTTCCAAACTTCTTGGTCTTTCGCACGAATACCGGCTTCTGTCCAACCTTCGAACCCAAGTTCACCTCGTTCTCTCTCTACCGTTCTCCGCCATGTCTCCTTCGGCCTACCTCTCCTCCGTCTTCCTTCTGGGGTCCATGTTAAGGCTATCCTCGTGTTCTCATTTACACTTTTCCTCAGCACATGCCCAATCTATAAAGCGTGATAATTTCTTTCTTGGGGTAAAGGCGGGTGCTAGAACAGGTATAGTTAGTGTCGAGAAAAAGTGATGTGAATTACGATCTGTCAAATAATTTTTTCTTGCGCTTATGTTTATAGAAATAAAAATTAATGCCTTGCCATTTAAAGTCGAAATGATGCTCATGGAAAAGTTGGATACGAAAGGACCTGGTCAGGAC
>JAHPZR010046816.1:0-12500 GCA_019787425.1 Platygyra sinensis | reverse complement strand
ATGAAAACCACACGTGTTTTGGATATCGTATCCAAACCACACGTTGCTTTCATCTGATTTCTCATTGGATATCGAGATTCACGCATCAAAACAAAAGAAATTAAGCATAAGAAGAGAATTTAAAAAAATTAGCATCCTGGGGGAACTTGCATTTTGATAAAATAATTTTAACAATAAAACTCATGAAATTGAAAATTAAAACTGTTTTAAATACACATGGCATCTGATACTAAATACTGTTCCATAAACAGTTTTCGGTGGATATTTCTTTACCTACGATTTGCTCCAATTCAATGACAAATTTTCTTTGCCAACAATTCAGACTCAAGCATAACGATTTCCTTAATATGTAAGTCTAGCGCTTCGAAACCTAATGTAAATCAGGTAATAGCTGAACGAACCTCCCGAAGGAATGGATATTTTTCTTTACCCGAGTAATTCGCTATTCGTTAAAAATAGTTTTACGCGTATTTGTTTTATACCTTGATGACGGGGAATACGACTTTCTTAACTTAATTCTCTTCTTCCCAAACCATTTTTGGCTCCTACACCGTGCCACTTCTTCCATGCTCGTGGTTGGACGCTAATGAATCATGCATACAAACGCGTTCTTTCGGAAAAGGGGAAATATTAAACACTGCATAATCTCTTATTGTTTCGTTTGCGAAAACATCTCACTGCATAATTTCCTATTGTTTCATTTGAGAAGCCATATCAAAAACTCGTGCATCATGTTTCATCAGGGGTTCCAAACACCTCGAAACAATAAAAGCACTCGGCCTGCGGCCTCGTGCTTTCATTACTTACTCGGTGTTTGGAACCCCTGATGAAACACTCGCACTCGTTTTTGATATATTACTTCCAGCACTTTCCAAGATGCTACAATCAAAAAACTGCCCAATCACTGGAGAACACGTTGGTATTATTTTCGTGACACAATAGGTTACCATAGCAATACTGTGACATGCTGAAAACACTCTTAATTTCAGTTAAGCGCGTATATTTCAAAAACGGCACGGTGAAATTTTTACTTATTATAGAATTTTGATAAGATGCAACTTTTGGCAAAGTTTAAAAATATTCTGTACATGGGGCTCAGAGCCACCTTAAAGAACTCAGTAACCTTGGGGAGCAGGGATGGCGCAGTGGTGAGAGCGCTCGCCTCCCATCAATGTGTCCCGGGTTCGATTTCCGGACCCGGCGTCATATGTGGGTTGAGTTTGTTGTTGGTTCTCTTCCTTGCTCCGAGTGGTTTTTCTCCGGGTACTCCGGTTTTCCCCTCTCCTTAAAAACCAACATTCCTAAATTCGAATTCGATCTGGAATTGTCAAGCACTTTATCGTGAGCCTCTGGCTCGGGTGATTGTGCAAGCACTCCCTGTGTTTGGCATTAAATTGGCATTAAATTGGCATTAAATTGTCATTTTTTTTACCTTTAAAGGAACCAATCAAATTGCTGGGAATATACAAACAACCTTTGCAACTTTCTGCCGACCAGCTTACTGGATCAGACTAAAAAATCTTGTATCTGAACAACCAAATTTTGCGATTTCAAATGGATGTAATAAAGTGGAGTTTAACCTTCGTTTCGTGCAATTTTGGTGTTAAATCATACTTGTGATTTCAAATCAAACTCGTGTTGCACACTCCCTTGACTTTGAAATCACACAAATGTGCATATGATTTCAGACCTACTAATACATATAATAATGCCACGAAAATTCTGTCGAGCTGAAGGTCACGAAGGTGCACATATACGTGCAAATGCTTTTGAATATACTCGTTTTTTTTTTGCTAATTTTTGTGACTTTACGGTCATCACCTGACGAAAATCAGAACTTATCGCATCATCTGTTGATTGGACCGTTTTTACCAGGAAAACTTAGCGGTGAAGATGTATTTGAATAAATGTTCACGAGCATTTGGTGAATCACAAAAGAAAACTTAGTTAACACTTCATGTTCCATTTTAAAAGGAAACGTCAATTAAAGTCGTTACACTGAACAACATTATCCGGATCATAGGCACTCTACTGATTCATCGCCAGAAATTCGGGACATTTGAGCCTGCGAATGTAAAATCCGGCGGTATTTTTAACCTTGCAGGGAAGAAATCGAACGCCAAATGTACAAAGAAAATGTATGGAGAATGATATATTTAATGGAATATTTCTTGAAGAATTAGGAAATGCAAAAATGTGCATGCCAGACACGATAGACTGGTCTATCACAAAAGACATCGTGTACAAATGAAAGCGGAGAATTAAAATTTCATGTTTCCTTTTGAAAGTTTTCTGCGAGATGTTTTCACTCGAAAAATTACAAGACGTAAAGGGAGAATTATCGACAGGAGCAAAACTCAAAGTTATAAATTAAACGACGATAATCGTCAAACCAAATGCAGTCGTACCAATGTGTATACAGGAATGAAAGATATACACGTTAAAATAACTCACCTTCTGTCTCACAGCTCCATAAGACTAATTCCGATGTTTCCTTTTTACGTTTCAAAACCACGAAGAAATTGCCTTCAGTGAACATCGCATAGCAATCCACAGTAAAATCCCAAAATTTGCTATCTTTGAACGACGATATTTCGGCCATCTATGCTTCGATTTTGCTCCAAAAGACATCATTTGAAAGATACTTTTCTCGACACTTTTCTCTACTTTTACGTTAATACGATATTTGAGGTCAGTGGTTTTACAACTAAACAAAAATTGACATTGTGTATGCTTTACTTTAGCTTCTCATCATTCGCATATGAGCCCAAAGTCATCGTTTTTTTCTCAGCGGTTATTACCATTTTGCAGCGCGGGAATTCTGATATTTGCGAGGGAAAATTGTTATATTTCTTCTCCGATCTTTGTGTATTGCAATTTCTGAAAAGAGAGTTGAAAACGAATTTTAGTGTAAATTTCGATAATCTACCGCCGAGTGTTTTCTTTTTGCGACCGCCATTTTTCTTTCCTTTTAGCAAATTGCCGCTGTTAAATCCGCGGGCTCAAATGTCCCGAATTTCTGGCGATGACTCAAAATCTAACTTACCAATCATTACAACCACAACACTCATAGATTGAACATATCTCAAAGAGACCAAGGCAAATGACAATAGCATTTTTAGCAATAAAAATGGATGCATCCTTTCCGTAGCCTCGCCATAGATACATGCGAAGCCCCAAAAAACACGCAGTTAACACAAATGATCTGCAGGGCTGTTCGCAAACCTTCTCGACATCTATGTAGAAGTCCCCACCTATTGGAGCTTCTTAACTTTATCTCAACCAGTTGCAATGGGGAGAGGATAAAACTGATACAGACAAAAGTGAGTATGGCTTTTTCAAAGGACTTTGGAACGCCATGGTTGACTTCATTTTCTTCGATGATAACTTCCAGCATTTCAACTCCGTCGAAGAGATCCAGGGCCATTCGCAGGGATATCTGCCAGATTTGATCTCTGTACCTGTTGGAATCTGTTCCAGTACTCAAAAGCAACAACAAAATCACTGGGGCTAGACAAAGTGTCATCTTTAGATTGTTTGGACCGAAAAATTTTGCTTTGTCGAGTTTATCTTCCAACGGCTTGTCGCCTCCAAATATGATTAGGATGAAGATCACGAAACCAACAATATAGCATATCCAGACAGCAAATAACCATGGTAAATTTTTGTCGTCCCACATGATATAAAGCCAAAGACACATTGCAGGACCGTACAGGGAGACTAGTCCATAGAAACCATCTTCGTTTTTGTACTCGGCAGGATACGCAGCGAGCGAGTAGGCCTGGAGGCCTAACGAGCTAAAGAAAAGGAATCGCCCTATGCAGACTAACCAAGAGGCCATAATAAATGAAGATATTTTTCAGGGCACTTTTACAATGAGTTTCGCCCCTAGAAGCTCCTATAACAAAGTTACTGCTATTGCAACGAATAAACTTTGAGCATAATTCAAGAACGTTGTTTCTGAGAAAGCGTAAGACAATGAAGTAATCTTTTCCGAGAAAAGCGGATGTGCCCAAATGCAAATAACAAACCCGAAATTTTTTGGCAAATGACGTAATAATAGCAACTGTCGAGTTTAGTGACTCCCCTGAATTACGTAGGATGCCAATTTTACATCTAATCATGGCAGCCTTTCCATCGTTTTCACTTGTTTAACGAGTTCGAACTTTTAGCCTTTCACTCGCGAAAAAACAAACATTGCAGCCTTTCTTCATATGAATTGAACGACTTAATTTAAAGAATTCTAGAAAATTCTCTCGTGTCTCACAGGGCAAGAATTTAAAAAAAAAAGCATTCTGACAAATAAACTTTTACATTTGAACACTAACCTAAGTTCAGTATGAACTCTCCACCGACAACATGTCGAAATTTTGTGCGTAATCTTTCGCCGTTCGCATTAATAGTTTACCGTGCATTCGTAATAGCTCTTGGCAGGCAAAGTCAAGGTTACAAGCTTGTAAGTGTTTTTATTATTCGTCTCAAGACTAAATTCATTGATTATAAGCCACTGAGATCGCTGTCGTGTTGGTTTGTGGGCCACCATGTTAAAATGGATTATTTGAACACTGTGAGATACACAGTCCTTAATATGTGTCGCCGTAGTTTGGTGATCGCTTTGGATGACACTGTTGATTACACATTCAGTTACACCTCAAAAGTCTAGTATAGTCTTAATTTCTCGACAGATATGAAATCATATATTTAATGTTACAGAAAATTCCAACCTTAAAAAGTAGTAAAAGAGTATAAAGAGCAAAACTTGTAAGGTTTTTTTTTTAACTTACAACACTACCTTGTATTTGACCTCGGCTTTAGAAGAGCCGCCTCATTAATCATGCATGAGATATTACTTAAGTCTCAACCATTGAACAGGAACAGGAATGTCTACCTTCATACAGCGATACAGTAGAACTAGTGAGGCAATCTCAGATAGTGCAGAGTGTAATTTACGGCTCTGATACAGTGGTAACATATTGTAGGTCCTCACCCATAATAACAATGACTACTATAAATACTATCTAAGCAGTTTTCACAGAGTAGTCTCTCTATACCGATCTTGCACTGTATATATATAAAAAAACAAACACTGTTTTCCATTTTACACCTCTCTAAGTCCAAAACAGCTTTTACATAACTCAGACCAAAATTGAACCGAATGTGATTCACAATGTGCTTTAATATCCGAAATGGACAAAACTATTGATATGATATTCTTTGCAATGAAGATAGACTCATCTCTGCGGTACTTGGCATACACCACCAAGCGAATGATCAAGAACACGAAGTTAACCAAAGCTATCTCTACCAGGTTGCGGAGAACTGTCGCTCGGAAGCGAATCTTTGTGTCACGTCTTGATAGCTTGTTCTCAAACAATTGCCAAAGTGACATAAGTAGACTGACAGACGCCACTGCAATCATGACCATTCCGAAACTTTCAGGAATTGTGTTGAGGCTTGAAGTTTCCATTGTCGGGTTGGTTTCATTTATTGTAATATTGGCACAAGAGCAATTCGCACTCCCGTGTCTTTTGTCTTCCAAGACGATATCTATCATATCCACAACATCGAAAAGATCGATGGCCATTTGGTAGGAAAGCTTAGACACTAGATCTTTGCGCTCATTAGAGCGATACAAGTCATTGGCACTGTGTAACAACAACAGCAGCAGAGGAGGTGTGACGCACAGAACTCCCTTCAGGACATTAGGGCCTAGGAATCTTTCGCTCCCAAGTTTGTCTCCGATAGTTCCAAATAAGATTCCAATGTTTACGACGAGGGTAATAACGTACGAAACCCAGACATAAAACAAGCAGCTAAGTTCCGCCTTCTTAGTGAAGATGAGAGCAAGCCACGCGAGTGCTGTTATAGCAAATAAAACACCTTGTACTATCGGTGCCCAGACTGCAACGTCATAATCGACGGAATAAGCGACTAAAAATCCCCCTTGGGTGAGGAGGAGAAGACCAAATACCAAACAGCTTAAGAACCTTAAACGCGACGCCATCACTGGAAATTGACAACCTTCGCAAGTGAAACGTGCTTGGTGATCAAAGCAGGCTCTTATATACATAGCGTCATGAATGGCCAATAAGGAAGCGCCAAATCGCTACTACGTCACGCAAGTTTGATAAAATTAAAGTCATAGGTATTTTTCCAATGTCGAGGATATCTGCGTGTTAAGAAAGGTTAATATAAACATGCATGGACGAGCAGGCCCGTAGCCAGGATTTTTTACGGGTGGGTGCGATCAGTTGATTATACGGACCAACGAGCGCCGGAGGCGCTCTTGACTAGGGGGGTCCGGGGGCATGCCCCCCCGGGAAATTTTGAAAATTAAGTTGTCTGAGACTGCATTTCGTGCGTTTTGAAGGTCAGTATGATAGCAATATAGGTCGCTAAAAGCGAACCTAAAAACGTGGATATTTGTCAAATTTTGAACTTCAAAATTGATTTTGATGCTTTACGTATGTATTTTACAATGTAGAGAATAACAATGCCAATGTCACTATTTAAAAATAACAAAAATAGAAATAAAGTTGTAAATCCGTATTGTTCACTCGGCTGGCTGCTGATCATCACGATCTTTCAGAAGTGTGCCAAGCTCAAGCCTCCTTGGGTGCATCTTGGCAAACAGAACAACACTATTATTTTTTTTTACTATTTATTTTTTTAACAAAAAAGTGGACCTCAGCAGTCTGCGGGGGGGTGCGGGCGCACCCATCGCACCCCCCCTCCCTACGGGCCTGACGAGATGAATTTACCCTGCATATCAGCGACCAACATACTCTTGCTGATATTGTGCGTAGACTAATATATTCAAATTTTTCAATAAAATAATTTTTTTTTTCAAAGATGTAATCCAGAAGTAAATAAACTGAAATGGACTTTCCCGTAAGGGCTGACGTTTCTTCTAGAAATAGTCTCTTAAGTAGTATATGGAATATTGGTATGAGCACAAAACGGCAAAGAGTCTTCGCCAATTGCTCACTCGTGAACCAAAACATGGCTCCAACCGCCCAAACAAGCGAAGTCGTTTTTCAAATGCGATTTATTGCTTGAGAGCCTCGAAAATCACTTTTAAAGCAAAGACCTTCATCGGGCGTTTCAGACCCTAATTGGTCGTTTGAGCCATCGTATGGTGCCCATCGTGCGTTTCAAAAATTCATTTGACGCTATATAATCCACAGTATATGGTAATCGATCTGTCTGTGTTTATAATGTCTGACATTTCTCGGAAACACTAGATGTCATTCGCGGAAATATAAAGGGGAAAAAGTCCCGCTGAAATAACGCCATCGTGCTTTTCAGACCTTGGAAACTCATTTAAGCCATCTTATGGTGTTATTGTGCATTTTGCACTCTGAAAACTCGTTTAGCATTACTTACACAATGTTGTGATTACATATTATATATTTTTTCGAATGTATAATATGGTTTGTATAGTGCTCAGTCAAGCGAAGATTCTCAGAAAGACAAAACGTCTATGATCTCATATCACTGGGAGTTTCCCCAGAAAGGTTTTCACGTTTGATTCTAATGCATTAGAAAAATTGTTGATAAATCTATTTTTGTCATAACGTCATGCTTTAGTTGTGGCGGTCTTGATATGTTTCTTTTCAAACTCTTTCTTGTTCTCTGAGCGCTTTATTGTAAGCTGTGTTTAATTACGTATGCCAGCAGATAATATTCACAACAATACGGACAGAACCAATGTATTACAAGATTTTCACGCTTGATTCTATTTTCGCCACAATGTCACGTAACAGCTGTGTTGTTTTTAACTAAAGGAATAGCTCAACAAAATGTCTCGCCATACAGCGCACCTTTAATACCTCAAAATAAATCTGTTTATCCGTTTCTCCAAAATAAATCTTTTTTTTATATTTAAATCAAATTTATACTCTAAAGGATTAATTTCATAATAGAAAGGTCTGATATTCTCCTATAGCATAAGTTTTCCAGCCTCATCATCATCATCATCATCATCATCATCATCATTATAGACAACACGGAATCGTTTATGTTTTATTAGTTTCTTTTCAGAGTATATTGAGATGGACTACCAGCATTTCCATAACATAAAATATATATAAAAATAATTTCTAATTAACAAATAAAGAAGCCTAAACCGTGTATTACACTATGATAAAACACGATGGTCATTTGAGAACACGAGGGAAATGTAGAAAACACGAGCCGCAGGCGAGTGTTTTCTACATTTCTCGAGTGTTCTCAAATGACCGGAGTGTTTTATCACAGTGTAATACAAGGCTTAGGCTTCTTCGTTTGCTTTAAAATATAGATTTTACGCGCGCAAAACAATAAAACACGCTTTTTCTATGTTTTATACTCTGGTAAAACATACGTTTTTGACCTATCAGAGCGCGCGCAGGGTCCAATCTATATTTTAATATATAATATAGTAATTGAAAATGTAATGCCGAAATACATAATGAAATGATTATAATGAATGTATAGATTGTCCATTTTGTGATCAACAGGTGTAAAAACCGTCAATAAAAATTGACTCTTGTTGTCGGATTAACCATCTATGATAAATGATAACGGTTTACGAGAGAAATATCACTTGGAAAATACAATGAGGTATGTGATAAATACAATTTATACGTACCTAGTCATGACAGAGAGAAAATACATCAGATTTTCAAAGAAATATGGTGAAATAATTCCACTGATGAATGGTGGTCGAAAACGCTTGATCAACATTAGTTCTATTTTCTGAAAAAGATATTCCAAATGTTGGGCGCTCAAGTGATCATATCAAAGTAATTAAGTCAAAAAAAGACATTAGGCATTTATGAGCAATATTGGAATCAGATCATGGATTTGAAAGGTGACAAGATCAAGCAATTTGTTAAACGATAAATATCGTGTTGTATTTCTTTTCGAATTCATCTAATGGTGGTGACAAATCAATCGCACTTTCGTCAACTACTTTCAAGTAGTCGATAAACTGTTCATTATTGAACTCTGCTCCTCTCAAACATGACCGTATGTCGGTCAATAGTTTTTCGTTCGTTGTGTACGCAAACTTAGATATTTCAATTTTGCGTTTGAAATTCTTTACCTCTGAAAACGTTTTCAAATTAGGCCAGCACCTCATACTGTTCCAAGAACGATAAGATTCAATGTAACGCTGCAATGGTTCCTGATACGATCAGAGCTGCCGATCCAATACTACACGCTAAATCAAGTTTCTTGAAATACTTGTACGTCTGCTTGAATAGCCAATATTTCTTGTGATAGTATCAGTGGTACAATGCTTTCAACTCTGATATCTCAGATTCAGGTAAATTTGGATCGATGTGATTAAAATGATAAATTGCTACCTTCCGCGTTTTTATATATATGTGGGCTGGATAAAATTTAACCGAAATATTAGATGTACCTTTTGCTTTTTCGAGAAAAATGATTTTGTGAAATCCTTTGTCATTAACATTGTCACTTATGTCCAGGATTGAACGCAAGTATTGTTTAATTAGTACTTCATATTTGGCAGGGTTACTTGACATTTTCATATTACTTCATGTTTGACAGAATTGTGTGTGTTTTGGTGACTTTTTCCCAATGAGGACACTTTGTGATGCTTATCGTGAGGACTTTGAATCTCATTAGCGTTCAATCCTGGACATATCTCAACATTGTAAGCATTTCAAATCTCAGTAAATAATCATTTGTTAACATGTCAATATCTTCTTCTGGTTGATTATTATTAATATTCCCTGATAACTTCATAAGTTCCATCACCAAGTGCAATTTTAATTGTTCCTTGATGCTGCACAGTCCAAGATAAAAGTTGCTTTTTGTGGTATTCAGGAATTATACTTTCAACAATATTATCATCAGTTTATATTTTAAATATAGTACTTATGCTTTCAACACGTATCACAGTTGATAAATTAATCAGACCAGTGCGTCCATAATCAATAATGAAACGAGTCTTACCTTAGGTAGAATATTTTATCACAAAAAATAGTGAAATTTTCGTTTGCTTGTAAATTAATAACCATGCGTGCTCTACTAATTTTGAAACCATATGTCACATTAAAATCGGATAAAAGCAATTTGTTTTCTTCACTTTTCGAGGAATTCATAATCAGATCATTAAAACCACTTACAACAGCACCTTCTGTATCTTGGTTAATAATGGTAATTGAACTGAGTGGAGTGCAATTTGGTCTGAAATCATACGCGTGATTTCAAAATCGAACGAGCGCGCAGCGCGAGTTCGATTTGAAATTCAGACCAAAATTGCACTCCACTCAGTTCAATTACCACTTTATTAAATCCATTTTGAAATCGCCCAAATACAGGACTTGGCCAATTCAAATATTTTATTGATGCAAAACTGAGGCGGTTTTTAAATAAAAAGCGGAACCGGAAACGCTTTGACTTCAGTACGCAATAGAGCAGCGCGCGACCTTTAATCAAGTTGCGCGCGCGCGCTATTTTTGGTTACTAGAAAGTTCTACTGTATCGCAAGCGCTCACGAGAGCGCCGCGACAACCCGCAAGTGTTATTACATCCATTTTGAAATCGCTCAAATACAGGACTTGGTCGATTCAAATATTTTATTGATGCAGTACTGAGCTGGTTTTTAAATAAAAAGCGGAACCGGAAACGCTTTTACATCAAAATACGCAATGGAGCAGCGCACGACCTTAAATTAAGTTGTACACGCGCGCTATTTTTGGTTACCGGAAAGTTCTACAGTAGCGTAAGCGCTCACGAAAGCGCCGCGACAGCCCGCAAGTTTGAAGTGTAACTTCCTCATTGGCTGGAAAAATGATGTGATTTAGAGCAAAACATGGTGCAATTTGGGAATAAATTGCACCAATTTGAGCCAATCAGATTACAGGGACCACCAGTGATTTCAAAATGGATTTAATAAATATTTAAATCTTCTGGATCTGTTAAATCTGCGTATTTTTCAAACAAACGTTTGTAGAGATTGTTTAAGAATTGAGTGGTTTGTGTGTCCATCTTATCTCTCACTGAATTCTTTTATACGCTTGCATTAAAGGCAGCCAATAACTGATTTGCCACTTGTTGTTTAGCAACTGCAACAACTTCAGAAAGTTGTTTTACATTAACAGCGTTGTGATCTTCAACCCCTTCTAGGACTCTTGTTATTTCACTTGTCAGTACTACTACATTTTTGTGAAATTGAACTTTCAGTTACAAAAATAGCATCATTAACATCTGAGCTCACATCGCTCTGTTTTGCCCTCAATTCCATAAACAATCAAATGACCAACACCTTGAGAAGGGCTGCATGACATCTGAAATCAGTGAAAATCCGTTCAGGAGGAGTAACATCATACTTATGCAGATGAACGATGGATCTACTGTATTTGGGAAACATTTAAGTTGATTGTTGACTAATGTTTAATGAAGTGGAAACCCGGGAGTGCCCGGGGGGTACTCCCTTATATGGGATATACAGGTATGTGTGGCCCCAAAGGGTATGGTTTTTCAAATCTTCTAATACCGGCAAGACCACAACGATAAACCAATGCAAAATGGTGACGGATCTTTGGAGACCTGGATCAGTTAAAATCAAGAGATCAGCCATTTTGGTCATATATAGGGTATCGATTTTAGCTGCTTTTGGCCAGTTTGTTCATGAATAGGGTACGGTTTTTGTTCTCCAGCCTTGATATGGGTATGTTTTTAAATTTTCATCATTATCGAAAAGAAAATCAACAAAAGTCCTTCACAAGTTATGCTTACAGTAATTTAACATTGGTCTGAACTAGAGATCCAATTATAACGCAGGTCTGAAACAGGATTTGAGATAAGATTGAGGTCATAAATAGGGTTTCGAATTTTTGATAAGGTCATAAATAGGGTAGGGTATATCGCAGATTTTGCTCATAAAAGGGTTTTTGGAAGCGGGCCGCACACCCCCACCCAATTCTTCTGGGAGTATCCTCCCCCCCTTCCGCGGGAGTGGAAACAACAGACACTGTAACTTGATCCATTGTTGGTGTAAAAAATTCAATTACCAATTGTACTCACCTTGTGGAAGTTTAAACATGTTTAATCCCACTCGAGATGAATACTCATTGTTCTGAGGAAAGTCTTTTATCCCATCAACGACTGATGATGTTATTTTCGGTTGTTGACTCATTAACCTTTTCCATTATGTATCTAAAAACATCTTTTTTGCTAGCAGAGCTGCTGATATGTGATTCATTTATCTTTTTGGTAAAACTATCATTTAGTGACTTAATTAAATCTGCTTTGGCGCTGTTAACAAAACTGCTATTAGCAGCTGATGATATATCGTCAGTGTCAACAAACTGAGGGTTGATAATGTTATGGTTGTTCATGTCAATGTTTCTTGAACCGTCTTTTGGTAGATTTTCTGTACTAGCTTCATTTATCATTATTCGTTTTAATTCACCTCGTTTTGTGTTAAAACAACTAAAATCAATCACATGACCTGTTCGATCTCTATCATCGTCTTCAACAAA
>JAHPZR010046814.1:45000-50000 GCA_019787425.1 Platygyra sinensis | reverse complement strand
AATTTGGAAGACCAATTTTAATACCTACTTATTTTACGACGTTTTTATATAGATTCCCATCTCCTTAAACTCCCTTTTAGGGGGTCCATGAATTTGATCGTGAGGGCCCCAGGAAAATATGGCTCTTGATCTTAACTGTATGATTGAGAAAGGGATGGTCCCTACAAGAAACGCGTAGGGCCATTACTTTTTCTGTATGAAGTAAACTATTCAAATGTACAGTAATATCACACCCACTTTTCAAGGAAAGCTAATAAATAACAATTAAAATTTAGGCCAACGTCATAATAACAATAACGATAACGATGACGATGACGATGATGATAATGATGTTGATGATGATGATGATGATGATGATGATGATGATGATCATAATAATGATAATAATAAAATTTTGATCGATTGAAACGCTTGAGTATGAATTAATCTAAATTTTAATCATAACGTTCGGTGAATATATAAATCATCACTTAGATCCTATGTTAAGCAATGTGCAACACAGAACGTTCGAATGCAATTGGTTATTTTATAATTCTCAGCATATGCTTGCAGGAAAACAATGAGCCTTGTGTTACAGAACAGAGGAGCTCAATGAAGACGCCTTTAACTACCATGGAAGAGACAAAGAACGGTCATTTTCTTGTCAGCTCAGTAGTAGCATCAAATGATAACTCGTCAAAATTGGAAGAGCCTCAGGCAGATGTCACGCCATTGTGTGTTAGATGTCGAACAAACAAGTTTGTTTATAGCCTTGCTGGCGCGAAGCTTCTCACCGACAAATTTATTCTGGGAATCGATGAGTGTTCCTTGAGAGTTTTTCCATTTGCTTTTGCAATGTACAACGCTTTTTATTGGATGGACTATCTCTGAAAGGATATTGCACTTGCTTCCTTGAAAATGACATCTAAACTACAAGAGCCTAAAACAGTAGAGATAACAATGAAATACCATGCGAGACAGACAAGTGATAATTTTTACAGGATGGCGATGGTTAACTAACAGACATCTTGTATCCCGCTCACACCAACATCTTTAACATGATTAAATGTTTTTTTAACTAAACAAGGTTGAACATGAGTTGCTCATGCTGTGCACATCCCATACCTTTACCTGCTAAAATCTATTAAACCAAGGTAGCGAGGTGTTTTGAAATCAGTTTTCTTTTCATAATGACTGCAAAACGTAATCAACAAATTGGAAAAACCTAAGCCTGAATAGTTTAAACTAGTTTAGTTAATTGGTGTAAATGTGCTTTGTTTAATAATTTGTAAGGAAAATCAAATTAATTAGAATATATGTCTGGCGTCAGTGACTCGGAATTAAACACTGCTCACTCTAACAAGCAGTTAGCACTACGAATGAATGAGAGAGTGACTTTTAACTTGGAAAAATGTTACCATGGCGTCAAGCTTACAACTGTTAAATGGAAGCGTAGCAACAACAAGGCAACAGATTGTAATATTTGCTTCAAATTAATATTAGACCATGATGAACTTCTTTTGAATTCTTGTGGTTTTAACAGTGCTAGTGTTTAACTTGCAGGAATGTAAGATGGAATGACCCATGCCGAGTCCAGTCTCAAAATATAATTTGCTAACGATACAACATTAGATAGTACCATTAAACATAAATCATTGTCAAACTAAAAATATAGAGAGCTTTTGTTTTCTTTTGTATCCATATCGCATGTTATTGCACTTTCAAATTAGCTTTTAATTTTTTTTAGTCGGGAACTTTGATTTAACAATTGTTAAGATGTCTAAACTCGCAAGACAATATCTTTGAGTCCAGAAGCCGGGTCGTCGTTTGTATAAATTCAGCCAAGTATTGTTACTGTTTTTGAAAGAATAATCACAAAACTAACAAAAGTGTTTATTAAAAAATTATCAATCATCGTCAAATAAATGAGAACGAAAATCTTTTGTTTTGATATTATTTCCATTCTACTGTGCTCTTTAATTAATCTGTTTTCATAAATTTAAGACAAAACGCCTCTTGCTGTTTATAACAGTCTTCATGCAAACTGCATGACGTCACCATTGTACAACGACAATCTTGGATAACAACTTCATGTGGTTCCATTCAAAATCAGTTAAGTCAAGAAGGCTGTTGTTTAACAAATAATTCTTTTGTTTAAGTTGATTAGCAGATAATTTTTGGTTGACTCAACTAAGATAGCCCGAAATTACACAAAAAGGTCATTCCGTAAAATAAAGCATTCAAGAATGTCAGTCGCTTTTTTCCCTACAATTTAAGCGCTCAGAAACAATGGTATTTATGAACAGATGATATAAGATCTGTATAACGCGTTGTTTTTGTTAACAATTGGCTCCGTGCAGCGGGGTGCCAGTTGACGATCATGAAACTACCAGAAGAAATTCGAAGAGTAATATCGCTAGCAAAGGCTTAATGTCGAGAGCATTCAGTACTAATAATCAACACAGTTATTCACCAAGCTGGCATTCAGGGAAATCCAGTCTTTAGGTTTAAACTAATTCCTAGGAAAACTGTGGGCTGAACAACTGGGAGGCACGACGTCGTTTGCAACGAATTCTGGTGAGGAATTAAGCTATGTTTCTAAGATACAACAATTGATTGCTTTACCGTTTGTCTCACAAGCAAATACGGACTTCTCTTTTCCATACGCAGACCTCATAACCCTGTGTCATGTCTTGAGAGGGGTGCTGGAATCTTAATCACAAAGCCATTTTAGGCCAGTTCTCAATTATATGTTAAAATTTTATACTGTTTCTCAGCTGTAAGTAAATTTTACAGATCTGCTATCTCATCTATCCTTTCTTTTTTCGGCCGAATTTTAGTTTTAATTTTAATTCTCGGGCTTTGATCCCGGCCATGAGCTGGGTCTCCTTTGCGTCATTGGGTAAATCGGTAACACGTCATAGCATCTGACTTTAAGAATATTTTCAAAACAAAGTAAACATTGTAATCGCTTCGCTGAAGTAAGCAGTAAGTAACCTATGAGTGGTGTAATTTGTTGTGTTGTAGATACGAGTAGCTGAGCGTCTTCCTTGTTTGGGAAGGTTTAATCTTAGCAGCGTCACTGGACGTGCCTCAAAAATCGTAAAATCTGACTAGTTTCGAGATAATTTCAACTTGAATATCATAAAATTTCATGTTAGGAACCGGACTAAAAGAAGTGAAACTTGTTAGTCATGGTAATATTGCTCAACAATATGGCGAATCACACACAAAGGCCTCTCATTAATGGACTGATATTGCAATTTAAGTTTCTTTGTTTCTCACTTCGCGAGCATCAAGTTATGACACTCCTGGGAGTTATCATTTTTACTCTAATTCACATAAATAAAGTTGGCCATTAACATATGAAGATAAATCGTTATATTGCGTGATTTTACGTTATTACACTGAATTGAACGTTTTGACAGACTTGGTCACAGTACTAGTGTTCACGAGATTTTTCTCTTTATCCGAGTCTGGAATGAGAAGCCGGGAAGTATATTTGGCAATTTCTTCGCTTCTTTTCAGTACAGATTTCCACAGTACTCTTAAAGCTTAACTTGACTGTTAGCGTGTTTTGAGGTCAGGTACTGTCCACGTCGTTTTGTTTTCCTGTAGGTAAGTCACTTGACGTTGTTATCATGGCATCGTTTTTACAAATATAGGGCCGTTAAGGTGTAGAGTCCACTGTTGAATATATATTTTAGTGGGATCAATTTATTTAACATGATCCAACAAATGATTTCTCTTCTTTGACATGATGTCATCTTTGCAATGTTGGATGACGATAGCTGTTTTTTTTATTTGTGTCATCCAACATGGCCGCTAGGGATATCTGGATATCGTTTGAAAACAACTGATCAGGGGCCCGTTTCTTGAAACACCCGGGACTTATATTGTAACGGGCCCGAAATCATATTTTCAAATCAAAGTCTCAAGAAGAGTAGGGTGTGTTCTGACCTCTAATAATGTCCATTTTGTTTCTTTAGCTGATAACTTTACTGTACAATTTTCAAACCTTTTGAAACTCCCATCTGGAGTGGAAAACAAAACAGCTTAACGGGCCCGGTAATTACCGGGAGCTTCGAGAAACGGCCCCCAGGGCCGAGTAGTTCAAAGCCCGATTAAGCTAATCCAGGATTAGCAAGAATTTGGATTTCAATTTTGTAACTTTTCAGTGAGGTTTTCTGTTTATATCTTTTGTCGTTCAGTTTTGAGTTTGATTAATCTTAAACTGCACAATACTCAGTTTAGCTAGTCCTTCTGTCCGTCCATTTTCCGGTCCCTGAATTCTCTTTTCTTCGATCCCGCCCCCTGTAGGGGCTGAACACAGAGGCCAGGATAATTTGCATGCGCATGCTCAGAACGCCGCCATTGCCCCCCAAATCAGGGGGAAAACCATATTTGGAAGTACTTTCCAGATTTGGCTTGTAGCGCGATTTTCTGAATTGTAATATGCAAGCAACAATTTCTGCATTCAGATTGGTTAAAAACATGTCAATTAATCCCAAATCAGTGCCACGCTAGTGCCGCGCTAAACCACATTCGATTTGTCTTTTTGACACAACATCAAAGATCACGAAAGAGATCCTTGCCAAGATTTGTTGACAAATGTTAGCGTTAATCGGCTTTTGGACAAACCGACCCTGATAATGTGTTTTCTGACAAGGTCTTAATAGAGTTAAACTGATTTAGTCCTGAAACAGGCTAGGTCAAACATTTAGCTGTAAGGCGTAAAAATTGGAAAATTTCAACCGTTAGCCATTAAAGATATTAACCATAAGACAATTTTATTGCGAAAGTAAAAGTCTCAAGTTTCTTGCCAAGACTTTTGGTTTTTATTTTGTGGCCTAAAAGCTATATGAGTCTGCAATTCTTAATATAAAATCTTTTCGTTCCGGAATGTTACTAAGATCTTTTTGGAGTTTTTCCAAAATTCCAAATACATTTTTGACTTTTTTAAACAATTAAGCTTAAAATTTAGTCTGCACTTCCCTTGTCCTTCTCTTTGGAGTAATTTG
>JAHPZR010046814.1:12500-37500 GCA_019787425.1 Platygyra sinensis | reverse complement strand
GAAAAATATTTCCAATGGCATGAAAGGGTTGAGAAAATTTCCTGTCTGTACCAAATGAGACCCACCCCCGTCAACACTCAACGGGTTCACCTCTAACGATTTAAGCGATTTCTGTAGTGCAGGGATGAAATTGACACTTTCAGATAAGCCCAAAGGTTGTTGATCTAACTCTAGATCACGGTTATCGTTTAAATCGACTTTGCCCCCACTGACTGAGTGAGTTTAATAGGATTTAATTTCATGACCGTTCATGGCATATGTTGTTTCAAATTAGAAAACTTTAAAAAGCAGAAGACGCCGCCTGCAGAAAATGTTAACCAGTTTTATAATATTACACAATATTAAGCTCATTTAGTTTTTCTTGTAAATTGTTTTGTCAAGAATAAAAAAACTGATTACAACTCTATCTCGCAAGGTAGATAAAATCACCAAAACCCTTTGTACTTAAATTTTCCACTCTTATTATCATGTATATATCGTTGTTGATTATTTCTTGCAGGGCAATTGCTTCTAAGCACCAAGGCACTTTGTTCACTTTTTTAGCTAGGGGGCCATCACCCATTTTATGACGGGGTTTGCTTTAATTATATTTAAATTTCACTAGCCACAATTTGCCCTCGAATTCCGAGTGCCCATAAATTTGTATTCATTTGTGGGCACTCGGAATTCGTCACTCATAAAATTACACTTTCAAAACGCACTCTGGCATGGATTGTTGAGAATGCTGTATTATTTTCACTATGTCCTAGAATTACTGAATGTAATTGTAAAGTATATGGTTTATAAAGTCGAAACTAAGTTTTAAGGGTTGCTGAGTGTTGTGGGTAATGCGATCCCTGGGGCAAGGTGTGGGTAATTCCCAAATCGAAAGGTCGGGGATACTCGTCTTGAGGTTCAGTGGTGTAAATAAAAGATTTTGGTCTCACTTAGGGTTTTAGAGACGAAATGCCGCCATACATTCGTCAAAGTATTTTGTAAGGTGAGCTCCAATAAATAATAGTAAAATAGCTGTCATTTCCGTTTAATTTGGTATTTTTTTAGGGTTGAAATAAAACTCAAGCCATGCGCAGATTGGTCTTGAGACATCGAATTCACACTTTTCGACGAGCACTCCACTCGGAATTGCCGCTCCGTTTTGCGCAACACTAGAAAAGAAGAAAGCAACAGCTTTAATTTACTGCCGACTCCAATTCAAAACCATGGTCACTGATTGCCATCACGTTTTTGTAATTTTACGATACTTTGCTTATACAACAAGGTTATGTCCTGTTTCCAGTTGAGCCAAACTTACAATAACACCTATGATGATTTTTATAGTGAGATTTTCACAGTGCGGTTTGTAATGTGGCAAACAGGTAATGGAAAGAAAGCAAATTTTGGAAGATCAGCTAACTTCAATACAATAGAGTTTATCATGTCAAGAAAAAAAAGCTGTCCTGAGAAACGGTCGACCTAGGACCTAGCACCACCAGAATTGCGGCTTTGCACAACACCAGCAGCACTGAGTACCTGTTGAAAAGAAGAAAGTAACAGCTTTAATTTACTGTCGAGTCCAACTCAAAACCATTATCACTGGTCACTGCCATCAGGTTTTTGTAATTTTTGCGATATTTTGCTAATACAACAAGTTTATGTCCTGTTTCAAGTGAATTAGTAATAGTAATTGGACCTAGTGGAGTACAATTCAGGGAGTAATCGAGCGAGTAATTTCAAAATCGGACGAGCGCGAAGCGCGAGGCCGATTTGAAATTACGAGCACGATTAGTCCATGAATTGTACGACACCAGGTCCAATTACTAATTAATCGTATCTATAACAAATTTCGGGAAAAAAAGTGTCTTCTAAGAACTTTTTTTGAGCGAAAACGTCTGTAGCGCTTTTCCTAAGTTTTGAAAACTGCAGAAAACATTGCTAAAGAAGCCATTGAAGCGTGCGTAATTGGCGTGAAAATCACGAGGGTATCCAATTACAGGTGTCCGATTACAAAAAGTTCAAATCGGACAGCTGTAATTGGACACCCACGTAATCGCGCGCCGATTACGTGACAAATAGGCGCACGGAGAACCAATCACGATCGAGAATTTTGTTATAGATACGACGAAACAGATAACTGAACCAAACTTACCATAACAACTATGATGGTTTTTATGGTCAAATATTTACAATGCGGTTTGTAATATGGTAAACATTGAAAATAAAGTAATTTTTAGAGGATCGGGCAACACCAATACAATAGAATTAGTGCCAAGAAAAAAAAAGTAGTCCTGGGAAACGATGGACCAAGGGTTACCAGTCCCTGCTTTACCCATGCTTGCTATATCGACCTTCCTGGGGGCAAATAACATGATGATATTGTGACTGGAAGATTTGGAATCCTGGGTTGGAATGTAGCCAAGGCGCGCGGTGGCGCGGAACAGAGAGTGTTGATTTCAGTCAGGAGCTCCTGTTTCAGTACGTGATGGTGTTTTTGCGCGGAGAGAAGAACTGTGAGAAGATGACGATAAAGTCGATTTACGTTCTAAGTAACTGACCACTCTTTCAGAAAGTTTCGATCGAGTTTATAGGCCCTAAAGAGGTGTCCACAACTAGACCAGTGAATCGACAATGATGAAGATAAGACCTGCTAGGTATCAGAATCTGCATTTAAAATGAGCATCTACTTGCCTTTCCAGTTGAAGAAAGTCAGCTAAATCGGTAAGTTTATAAACTGTAGCAAAAACTTTCATGATGTTTTATTTCCGTGTCATAACTACTTCTTTGAAAAAATCCCACGAAACTAAAAGACATTGGCGGAGTTTCCAACACGCCATTGCGGTAGAAAACATATCCTACTTGCAGTTTAGGATATTCCTTACATTTCTGTCGCCTAAGTCCAACAACTGTATCCGTTTATTAAATGCAAATTTTATCGCTGACACGCAAAATTGTTATTGATTTCTATTCTTCTTTTTATTGCCCGTCTGTTAGTACTTGGGTCTGTGAGAGTTTTTCTTTCATGTAATTATCATTTTGGAATAATTTACTACAATTTACATAATTTTCCGGCTTTCTGGGAAGATAGCCGGTGAAAATGCTATGTCGGAACACAAACTTATTGGCGTGAAATGACTTCACAGTAGTCAAGACGGTCAGTATATATACAGTTATAAGTTATCTACAGTAGGATTATTACTCTGCATGGTTTTGGTTTTAGTACGGTTTGAGATTGACTGGGTATAGTCTAATTGGTAACTAATTGGTTTGGCGTTTATTTATTGTACCAAACGTCCAAATATCAGAATACTTTTCCGCCCTGTAGTCTTTTCTTTGTTCTAAGCTTTGAATGAGGATACACCATCGAAAAAACTATAGCACGCGCAACTCTGAGTAAGAGAGCGTTAAATTAATAGTGATTGTTATACCTCCCAACTCAAATACGTTTTCCAATTGAAGGAAAACGTGTCACGTGCCGTGGATCAAAACTCACTAATTCCTAAGGGAAACAACAACATGGACTTTCGAATCGCATGTGATCAGGTCGTGCTCCTTGAAACAGCGGCAAATTTATGAGTCAGCCGGCGTAAAGCAAACGATCTCTTCGAAGCTTTTTTTTTTCCTAGTTTGGAGTCGGGAGGTATAACCAAACACTTAATGACTGGTCCCGCGGGAAACAGTGAGTTTTGTTTCCCCTCGACCTCAATGTTTTTCGCCTCGGGAAACATCGAGAGTCTCGGGGAAACAAAACTCACTGTTTCCCGATGGGCCAGTCATTAAGTGTTTAATGTACGGACTGCCCGCCATGCCCAAAAGGAGTGGGCGGTGTAGAGACCAAGATATTAAATCTCTTATTCACAAACTTTTACTTTTCAACTAGATTGACACCGCGCTATAAGGAAGTGTCAAGGTACCGTAAAAAATGTTTGTTATAGTGGGGTCTTCGTTACAGCGAAGATCCCGTTATAACGAATTATCTGGTTAACAACAAAAATATTCGTTATAGCGGGGTAACCAAGCTGAAAAATGGGAAATACACCACGCAAAACAGTCTACAGACTTGCGCGTGAACAGCAAAGCAAAGCTTTGGAGGTCAAAGTTTCCCTTTCTTGACCTATAGGAGTCGTGTTTGGCTTATCAACCATTTTATCATCATGTAGTTTTTACTGACTGCGAGCGACAGGACAAAATATTCGTTATAGCGTTATGCGTTGGGACCGTCAAAATCAATTCGTTACAGCGGAGTTTGTTCCCACATATTTTACTGTAATTCTGCCGAGCTTTAAAATGTTGTTCGTTATAACGGGGTCTTCGTTATAGCGGGGTTCGTTATAGCGGGGTGCCACTGTATTCACACAGTGCCAAGCAGTCCATGCAACCATTTGGGACACCGATATTTGTTAGTACATCGCAGCCCGAGGGGTGTTCACATCCATTACCCCTCCCCCTTCTGTACCGTGGTGGGAGGATGAGTTTGCGTGGGCCTTCGAGCCTTTGGCAGTCTTACACCTAATTTGTAGTTTGGTCGTCTTGAGGTACAACAAAATGTTGATTTAGCATGTGTTGGTCCTAGCAAATCAGTTAATTTTATGTTATTAATTGACCGAATAAATCCATTTCAACTGAATTCTACAATATGAAAGCTTTGGCCTTCAAGGAAATTTCCAAGACGGTGAAAAACAGAATTAGAAGCCATCGTTCATGACATAAACAGCGTGTCGTCTTTGATCTTTTCACAATTTTCGAGCTGGGTCTTTAAAGACCTTGCAACCACAGCCAACGAGAATTTTTTTTTCCTTTTGAAGCAGATGCTAGCTCAAGTAGCCTGTTGTGCTGCCAAATGCGTCACAATAAAGAAGTTACTTGCAGTTTAGACTATCTGCGACACAAACAAATCCTTAAGGAACCACCCGGGTGCCCAAAGGTTTATGGCAAATGCCCAGCGTGACATAAGATATTACTGAGTTCACGACCCTCAATTTCAATTGAAATAAAGTCATCAGAAATTTTCAACGAACGTTTTCTTAATCGGTCATAAAATAGGTCCGGTTTTTACCTTAGTTTCTTTGTCGGTTTGGCATGTCATATAAATACAATTGTGAGACGTTATAGAATTCTGTTTAGTGAAACACGTGATAACTGATCTGGAACGAATCGACGAATCTATGGTTTATTTATGTTATTTAACAAGATATGTTTGACTTTCATGGAGTAAGATCCGACATTGCTACATCTCGTAAAGAGACAGGTATGAAAATTCTATTTGTTCATATAGTTAATGCTAAAACTGGAATAATGTGCTTTCAACGATTGTGTAAATTCTTCTTACAGTGGAATTGGAATATGAATCTCAAACCTATTATCAGGAAAGCAATTTTTTATTCTTGTAGATCTGAGTGCATGCTGTATTCAATAGCATTTCTCGCACGTTGCAATTTGCATTTCCATATAAAAGAGACGTTTCTCGGTGCTAATATTAAAACTTAATTCATAATTAATTGAAGCAATCTCTCTCAGAACCGCTAAAAACATTGTAAAATTTGCGGCACAATAAATGAAATTCTTGTATTTTGTTCCTTTTAGCCACCGAGACATCTAATGACTGACTTAAATTATAATTTGGCACATTGCATGCAGCACCATCTAAATTTACAAACCCGGAGAGGAGTTGGTGTTCAAACAATTATTGATTAAAATAATAGAAGCATTTCTAATAAGCAAGTTGGAGTTAAAATACCCCGTCGTACAAAGTGCCATTTTAGGTGAAAAGGGAATTTGCTTTGCGATATTTTGTCTCGCGTAAAAGCATAAAACATTAACAAGGTTGACATTTTATTTGTTGAACTTTTAAACCTGGACATAGCCTTATTGATAATACTGTTCTGCAATGACAACGGATTCGATCAATTTAATGATTTATCCGTCGAATTGCAAAAAGAAAGAAAAACGTGATTGTTAAGTCTTTTTTTCATAACAATAGTGAGGTTTAGCAAATCGCTGCGGCTGGCGCTGATACGCCTGCCGGAAGTAAATTTCCCCAAAATGAGACAATGCGCATGTACATCAGTGGCATTCATCAGCTGCGTGAAATCTGACTACTTGAGTAGGGATGTTTTGCCGTCGTGACTCCTACGTCGAGTTTATTTCGCTTCTCTAGCCTTTTTCAAAGGGTATCTCAGCATTTTAAGAATTCCATTGGAGACTATAACCTTTAAAGTCAACTTAAGTCAAAGATTGTGTCAAGGTTGCCTCTCATAAGCTTGTAAATCCGTATCATAAATTTGCGATAAGTTTTGTCAAAGGTGTTGGAATGGCGAAGTGAGTCAAAGTGAGTTGAGCATGAGGTTGCTTTTTTTCGGTTAAGTTTGCTTTGAGGGTTTAGTGAAGATGTTTTATATCTGGATAACTGTACAAAGTGCATGGCATTAGCTTTCGCTCAGAAATAGTCTATTCGTCAAAGCCATCATTCTTTGAGTGAAGCCATTTGGCTGCGAACAACTAGATAAAGGAGATTTTCAACTCCTTAGTTCATGTTTCTGAGGTGTTCTGAAATCTTTGTATTTCGCTTTGCTAAAATTTGGCAGACCACCAAAAAGTACTCTAACCAGACCTTTTTAGTTACGGCAGCCGCAGTAGCTACAGCCGTAGTGATTTGCTTAAACTCCCGAATAATACCCACAGCAAGGAGGGAAATGCCGCGTGAGCTGCAGGTTGCGCAATTACAGGAAAAGATTAATTGAAGAACTCAGACATCAAATATTAATGACAATCATCTTAAAATGAACACCCGGGGAACGGTTTACCGATTGGATAGATGCTTTTTTTTCAAGTCTTAACTGAAGAAGTTCATAGGACGTTGAGTGATATATCAAACAATAAAAACCGTTTTTGACCACATTTCCATAGCAACCCAGAAGAGAGTTGAGTACGACGAGTAGCCGAGTATTTTTGACGAATTTTGAGGTACTGAGAAATGTGATGGAACATTGTATTGAGTATTCGATATATCTTCTCAATCGGAACAAAAAACACATACCAAAACGAAAAAAAGGTAACATCGTTAAAATGTATGCTTATAAAGATAACATATCCAAACATCTCTACGATCATCTTTTAGTATAAACTTGATGAATATTTAATGAATATGAGACAAAAAAGCATATGGGCTTATTACCAATATATCTCCATTTTTACCAACAGTTTTGCATTTTTTAATATCGATTTGCAAAGAAACTATATCGTCAGAGGGGTAAATTCTTCGTGTGGACGAGAAATGTCAGAAAAATTATTTTCTAGCGATAAAATCAGGCCAATGATTAGAAGTCAGGAGTATTGAAAACGAATTTACTCAGCATCGTAACTTCTCCAACTCATTAATAATTTATCAAGTTTAGAGATGATTTTTCTGTTCGCACTGCGCAGTCTCAGGATTCTAATGTTTATAAACATTGTAACAATATCATTCCCAGAGCCCTCGTCGGAACGAGACTGACATTATAACGGGCTCACTCACTATGGAATGCAAATCGTTTTTATTTGTTAAGAACCACTTACCTCATCTTTGAGGCCCTTCAAATTCTTTTTCCAACAGTTTTATTGATTTTTATAGCAGCGAAGTTGCTTCATCAAGTGGTAAACGAAAGACCGAAATATTAAGCTTCTACGGCTTCGGATCCATTAATTGACATAACTGTCGTTGTTTTGACACTTTGAATTTATTTTTTGTAAGTAGTTGCGAAATGTTTACATTTTGTGATATCTTGCATGAAAAAATACGAACAAACAATGTAAAGAAACTCTCGAGAATGCGCAATACGCACTGGAAATTATATTTAAAAACCGGGAAATCATGACGGTGGCGAGGTTTGCTTCAAGTCATATTTTCCCAAGTATCATTGTTATTATTTTGCTCAAGGTAGCTAAACACTGGTAATAAAACAGTTCAACTTTACCTCCCGTCTCGACTAATAGGCCATTTTATAGTTGTGTGCTTAGTTACCTGGCCATGAATGCAAGCGAGGCTGGAGGTGACCTTGCTTTGATACAGACCTCTCTGCTTTTCTCATGTAAATGCCAACTGGTTAGCATAAGAACAACTTGATTTGCACAATAAAAGTAGTGAGGTCTGTATCAAAACAAGGTCGACTCCAGCCTCGCTGCCATCCAGGGGCCAGGGCACTAAGCCGGCAACTGTAAAATGGTCTATTAATGCTACCAGTGGAGTATGTGAATTTTTTTCCAACCTACTTTATTGTTTTCATTATTTTATAACGTTAAGTTGGGGGTTTTGTTTGTAATAATGAAATTGTTGTTGTTGTTGTTGTAAAAAAAAAAGAATCAAAACAATGACCACTTCCGTTTCCTCTCACTGCCTTCATTTTCTAAAACGACAAATATGAGAATGACAGCCGCTGGCGGTGAGAATTGAATGGTTACTCTGCATGGGTTAATGTTATTACATTACCTGCTGCAGAGCCATTGATACTTTTCTTTCTTCATGCACTTCACTGGCTTGAAAATTAAGTACGTCAAGCTAGTAAAGTATAAAGCAAGACAAGCAAATTTGGTTCAACAACAGAATGGTGGTTTCGTTGGAAAAGGTTGCGGTTGTTCAATGTGGTAAAGAACAATTATAATAGGCAATAATCATTTATCTCTCACGATGTGGTCTCTTGCACCACTTTTGAAGCAGATCGCGAAGTTTCAACTGAGAAATTTCAATTGTCATCTCAGTCTTCAACAGGTGAACGACAAAACTTGAAACAAAGATAAGCTTTTGCCGTGATAAGACTATGCTCCACTGTAATCGTTTAAAGTATCTACTAAGATAGTTAGATTACTCGCCCAAGTCGCCTACTCGCTCGCTCAGAGCAAACTCGGGCTCGTAGTGTTAATTGTTAATTAGTAACGAAGTATATAGGCTTATTAATCAAGTTTGCTTCCAAGGTATTTCACAAGGTTTTCACTTGAACACAAGTAAAGCGTTCTAATTCTACTGATTCTCCAACATCTGATAAAAACCGGCGTTGAATCAGTGACTATCGAGAGAAACTATGCATTGTAACCATTGGCAAAAATGGTACCATCTGAATTGATTTTAACTATCTGATATTTTCTTTACTGTAGCTTTGCTGGTCGTTGTTGCAAAGGAAATCTAACTGAGAAACAGGTCAAAAAATAGGTTGCTTTGTTTAGTTCTAAGCTTTAACTGTACAAGCCTATTTCCTTTGATAGATGGCGGATGACCGCATAACATGTTCCGTGAAATAATTAGCCGGTATAGATAGGTTAGCTCGATAGAAGGACCCAGCAGCTTTCCATAAATGTTGGTAGAATCATCCACGTATATTTTGTCTATGCCAATTCCCAGATATATTGCCGGTTTACAAAGAGCCTTGAACTTTAGCTAAACAACTTGAAAAGCATAGCTCAAAGCACAAAGAACCTGGCATGCGATAAAATCAGATTCTCGCATACATGTAATCGGTAGATAAACACTAATGACATGTCGAAAAAAGCCGGAAATTTCTACATTTATCACACATGCAATCGGCCAGTGGCTTAATAGATCTTACGGGCCGTTGAAATATTAATAGTTGTGAGAATAGTTGCTGGTACATAAAGGTGTTTGTTTTTAACGACAAGCGCGCATTCAAACAAACTCCCTGGTAGGAATCGTAAAATAAAAACAACAATATTTTCGGACATGCTGTGTGGCATATTGTGAAGTCGCGATGAAAACTGCTTTGAGCTTTAATTTTTACGCGTGAGAGTTCTCTTTTAGAAATAGCTTACGGAAGGAAATCACAATCTTTTAATTATCGGCTTGTTACGAAACGGTGAGTGGGAGTGCAAAAATGTTAAAACTAAGAGCACTGAAAGAAAAATAAACGATATACGATAAAGCTCGCAATCTGTCAAGATATCTCAAGATATCTTAGTAACGCGCTGTTTATTCAATAATTTATATAATGTACTTACATTTCAGAGAGTACAAAGTAAGAGATCCGGCCAGAAATCAGAATTTTGACACCAGTTAAACAATGTTATTAATAACAGTCTGACTTCAGGTACAGATATATTCTTGCACATATCGCATGCTATTCAATAAAATGCAGGTGTCTGCATGTTTTGTTATCTGTGTTAAGGCGTTAATTTGCTGACACGATTCTGGCATCATAGTTTCATTTTTGCCATAAATTATTGAAAAATGAAATTTCATCCAGTATCCTTATTCTTATTGGCCTTTGTGGTATTTTCTGATTTATATTTAATGTAATTTGGTAAAATAAAAAGCCTCAGCTCAGCCAAACTTTGAAGTTTTCAAAAGAACTCTTTGCGACAACTTCTAGCCTGTTATACCCCAAAACTGACAACCTTGTCTCTTTATAAAGGTGCACAATGGAGAAGCTCGCTTGCTTTGGCTGGAGAGTTCTGTTCGTCGGGTGTTTTTACCTTGCCAGCACTAGGTAAGTTAAATTTTAATACACTCTTTTGTTAGCAATCGTCAGGACGCTGTTTTGATTTTGCGAAGTATGATGGTGGATTGAACAAAGTGCGTTTAACACGTTTAGTGATGGGTGCTGGTTTTCACGCACAGAGCTGATGGTTAAATTTGACTCAAGTTCGGTATAGTGGTTTGTCCTTAAGCTATGTAGACATTTAAAGGAGCCTTAATAAATAACTCTTGATTAGTTAAAATAAACTTTATACGCGCGGACACACAAGAATCCCACAGGCAATATATCTTATAAAACATGATGGCCCTCCTAGGGAGGCATTAAATGTTCTCTGAAGAACAAAGCCATTGTAAAATTAGACATGATATCTTCTCCTGAAAGTTAGTACAACAAAGAAACTAAGGTAAAAACCGGACCTATTTTATGACCGATTAAGAAAACGTTCGTTGAAAATTTCTGATGACTTTATTTCAATTGAAATTGAGGGTCGTGAACTCAGTAATATCTTATGTCACGCTGGGCATTTGCCATAAACCTTTGGGCACCCGGGTGGTTCCTTAAGGATTTGTTTGTGTCGCAGATAGTCTAAACTGCAAGTAACTTCTTTATTGTGACGCATTTGGCAGCACAACAGGCTACTTGAGCTAGCATCTGCTTCAAAAGGAAAAAAAAATTCTCGTTGGCTGTGGTTGCAAGGTCTTTAAAAGACCAAGCTCGAAAATTGTGAAAAGATCAAAGACGACACGCTGTTTATGTCATGAACGATGGCTTCTAATTCTGTTTTTCACCGTCTTGGAAATTTCCTTGAAGGCCAAAGCTTTCATATTGTAGAATTCAGTTGAAATGGATTTATTCGGTCAATTAATAACATAAAATTAACTGATTTGCTAGGACCAACACATGCTAAATCAACATTTTGTTGTACCTCAAGACGACCAAACTACAAATTAGGTGTAAGGACTGGCCAAAGGCTCGAAGGCCCACGCAAACTCATCCTCCCACCACGGTACAGAAGGGGGAGGGGTAATGGATGTGAACACCCCTCGGGCTGCGATGTACTAACAAATATTGGTGTCCCAAATGGTTCCATGGACTGCATGGCACAGTGTGAATACGGTGGCACCCCGATATAACGAACCCCGCTATAACGAAGACCCCGTTATAACGAACAACATTTGAAAGCCCGGCAGAATTACAGTTAAAATATGTGGAAACAAACCCCGCTATAACGAATAGATTTTGACGGTCCCACGCACAATTTACCCCGCTATAACGAATATTTTGTTCTGTCGCTCGCAGTCAGTAAAAACGACATAATGATACAAATGGTTGATAAGCCAAACACGACTCCCATTAGTCAAGAATGGGAAATTTTGATCTCCAAAGCTTTGCTTTGCTGTTCACGCGCAAGTCTGTAGACTGTTTTGCGTGGTGTATATCCCATTTTTCAGCTTGGCTCAACTTTGTTACCCCGCTATAACGAATATTTTTGTCGTTAACCAGATCGTTATAACGGGGTCTCTGCTATAACGTAGACCCCACTAAAACGAACATTTTTTTCGGTACCTTGACACTTCCTTATAGCGGGGTGCCACTCTAGTTGAAAAGTAAAAGTTTGCGACATCAATACGAGATTTAATATCTTGGGTTCTACACCGCCCACTCCTTTTGGACATGGCGGACAGTCCGTACATAAAGCACTTAATGACTGGCCCCTCGTGAAACGGTGAGTTTTGTTTCCCCGAGACAATCGATGTTTCTCGAGGCGAATAACATTGAGGTCGAGGGGAAACAAAACTCACTGTTTCCCGCTGGACCAGTCATTAGGTGTTTTGTTATACCTCCCGACTCCAAACTAGGAAAAAAAAAAGCTGCGAAGAGATCGTTTGCTTTACGGCCGGCTGACTCATAAATTTGCCGCTGTTTCAAGGAGCACGACCTGATCACATGCGATTCGAAAGTCCATGTTTGTTGTTTCCCTTGGGAATTAGTGAGTTTTGATCCACGGCACGTGACACGTTTTCCTCCAATTGGAAAAACGTATTTGAGTTGGGAGGTATAACAATCACTATTAATTTAACGCTCTCTTACTCAGAGTTGCGCGTGCTATAGTTTTTTCGATGGTGTATCCTCATTCAAAGCTTAGAACAAAGAAAAGACTACCGGGCGGAAAAGTATTCTGATATTTTGACGTTTGGTACAATTTTATTAAGAGCGGTTGTCATAAACTAAACGCCAAACCAATTAGTTACCAATTAGACTATACCTAGTCAATCTCAAACCGTACTAAAACCAAAACCATGCAGAGTAATAATCCTACTGTAGATAACTTAGAATTGTATATATACTGACCGTCTTGACTACTGTGAAGTCATTTCACGCCAATAAGTTTGTGTTCCGACATAGTATTTTCACCGGCTATCTTCCCAGAAAGCGGAAAACTATGTAAATTGTAGTAAATTATTCCAAAATGATAATTACATGAAAGAAAACTCTCACAGACCCAAATACTAACAGACGGGCAATAAAAAGAAGAATAGAAATCAATAACAATTTTGCGTGACAGCGATAAAATTTGCATTTAATAAACGGATACAGTTGTTGGACTTAGGCGACAGAAATATAAGGAATATCCTTAACTGCAGGTAGGATATGTTTTCTACCGCAATGGCGTGTTGGAAACTCCGCCAATGTCTTTTAGTTTCATGGGATTTTTTCAAAGAAGTAGTTATGACACGGAAATAAAACATCATGAAAGTTTTTGCTACAGTTTATAAACTTACCGATTTAGCTGACTTTCTTCAACTGGAAAGGCAAGTAGATGCTCATTTTAAATGCAGATTCTGATACCTAGCAGGTCTTATCTTCATCATTGTCGATTCACTGGTCTAGTTGTGGACACCTCTTTAGTGCCTATAAACTCGATCGAAACGTTCTGAAAGAGTGGTCAGCTACTTAGAACGTAAATCGACTTTATCGTCATCTTCTCACAGTTCTTCTCTCTTCGCGCAAAAACACCATCAGGTACTGAAACAGGAGCTCCTGACTGAAACCAACGCTCTCTGTTCCGCGCCACCGCGCGCCTTGGCTACATTCCAACCCAGGATTCCAAATCTTCCAGTCACAATATCATCATGTTATTTGCCCCCAGGAAGGTCGATATAGCAAGCATGGGTAATGCAGGGAGTGGTAACCCTTGGTCCATCGTTTACCAGGACATTTTTTTTTTCTTGGCACTAATTCTTCTTTTTATTGCCCGTCTGTTAGTATTTGGGTCTGTGAGAGTTTTCTTTCATGTAATTATCATTTTGGAATAATTTACTACAATTTACATAGTTTTCCGGCTTTCTGGGAAGATAGCCGGTGAAAATACTATGTCGGAACACAAACTTATTGGCGTGAAATGACTTCACAGTAGTCAAGACGGTCAGTATATATACAATTCTAAGTTATCTACAGTAGGATTATTACTCTGCATGGTTTTGGTTTTAGTACGGTTTGAGATTGACTAGGTATAGTCTAATTGGTAACTAATTGGTTTGGCGTTTAGTTTATGACAACCGCTCTTAATAAAATTGTACCAAACGTCAAAATATCAGAATACTTTTCCGCCCGGTAGTCTTTTCTTTGTTCTAAGCTTTGAATGAGGATACACCATCGAAAAAACTATAGCACGCGCAACTCTGAGTAAGAGAGCGTTAAATTAATAGTGATTGTTATACCTCCCAACTCAAATACGTTTTCCAATTGGAGGAAAACGTGTCACGTGCCGTGGATCAAAACTCACTAATTCCCAAGGGAAACAACAACATGGACTTTCGAATCGCATGTGATCAGGTCGTGCTCCTTGAAACAGCGGCAAATTTATGAGTCAGCCGGCGTAAAGCAAACGATCTCTTCGCAGCTTTTTTTTTTCCTAGTTTGGAGTCGGGAGGTATAACAAAACACCTAATGACTGGTCCAGCGGGAAACAGTGAGTTTTGTTTCCCCTCGACCTCAATGTTATTCGCCTCGAGAAACATCGATTGTCTCGGGGAAACAAAACTCACCGTTTCCCGAGGGGCCAGTCATTAAGTGCTTTATGTACGGACTGTCCGCCATGTCCAAAAGGAGTGGGCGGTGTAGAACCCAAGATATTAAATCTCGTATTGATGTCGCAAACTTTTACTTTTCAACTAGAGTGGCACCCCGCTATAAGGAAGTGTCAAGGTACCGAAAAAAATGTTCGTTTTAGTGGGGTCTACGTTATAGCAGAGACCCCGTTATAACGATCTGGTTAACGACAAAAATATTCGTTATAGCGGGGTAACAAAGTTGAGCCAAGCTGAAAAATGGGATATACACCACGCAAAACAGTCTACAGACTTGCGCGTGAACAGCAAAGCAAAGCTTTGGAGATCAAAATTTCCCATTCTTGACTAATGGGAGTCGTGTTTGGCTTATCAACCATTTGTATCATTATGTCGTTTTTACTGACTGCGAGCGACAGAACAAAATATTCGTTATAGCGGGGTAAATTGTGCGTTGGGACCGTCAAAATCAATTCGTTATAGCGGGGTTTGTTCCCACATATTTTACTGTAATTCTGCCGAGCTTTAAAATGTTGTTCGTTATAACGGGGTCTTCGTTATAGCGGGGTTCGTTATATCGGGGTGCCACCGTATTCACACTGTGCCATGCAGTCCATGGAACCATTTGGGACACCAATATTTGTTAGTACATCGCAGCCCGAGGGGTGTTCACATCCATTACCCCTCCCCCTTCTGTACCGTGGTGGGAGGATGAGTTTGCGTGGGCCTTCGAGCCTTTGGCAGTCTTACACCTAATTTGTAGTTTGGTCGTCTTGAGGTACAACAAAATGTTGATTTAGCATGTGTTGGTCCTAGCAAATCAGTTAATTTTATGTTATTAATTGACCGAATAAATCCATTTCAACTGAATTCTACAATATGAAAGCTTTGGCCTTCAAGGAAATTTCCAAGACGGTGAAAAACAGAATTAGAAGCCATCGTTCATGACATAAACAGCGTGTCGTCTTTGATCTTTTCACAATTTTCGAGCTTGGTCTTTAAAGACCTTGCAACCACAGCCAACGAGAATTTTTTTTTCCTTTTGAAGCAGATGCTAGCTCAAGTAGCCTGTTGTGCTGCCAAATGCGTCACAATAAAGAAGTTACTTGCAGTTTAGACTATCTGCGACACAAACAAATCCTTAAGGAACCACCCGGGTGCCCAAAGGTTTATGGCAAATGCCCAGCGTGACATAAGATATTACTGAGTTCACGACCCTCAATTTCAATTGAAATAAAGTCATCAGAAATTTTCAACGAACGTTTTCTTAATCGGTCATAAAATAGGTCCGGTTTTTACCTTAGTTTCTTTGTTGTACTAACTTTCAGGAGAAGATTTCATGTTTATTTTTACAATGGCTTTGTTCTTTAGAGAACATTTAATGCCTCACCAGGGGGGCCATCATGTTTTATAAGATATTTTGCCTGTGGGATTCTTGTGTGTCCGCGCGTATAAAGTTTATTTTAACTAATCAAGAGTTATTTATTAAGGCTCCTTTAAATGTCTACATGGCTTAAGGACAAACCACTATACCGAACTTGAGTCAAATTTAACCATCAGCTCTGTGCGTGAAAACCAGCACCCATCACTAAACGTGTTAAACGCACTTTGTTCAATCCACCATCATACTTCGCAAAATCAAAACAGCGCCTGACGATTGCTAACAAAAGAGTGTATTAAAATTTAACTTACCTAGTGCTGGCAAGGTAAAGACACCCGACGAACACAACTCTCCAGCCAAAGCCAGCGAGCTTCTCCATTGTGCACCTTTATAAAGAGACAAGGTTGTCAGTTTTGGGGTATAACAGGCTAGAAGTTGTCGCAAAGAGTTCTTTTGAAAACTTCAAAGTTTAGGCTGAGCTGAGGCTTTTTATTTTACCAAATTACATTAAATATAAATCAGAAAATACCACAAAGGCCAATAAGAATAAGGATACTGGATGAAATTTCATTTTTCAATAATTTATGGCAAAAATGAAACTATGATGCCAGAATCGTGTCAGCAAATTAACGCCTTAACACAGATAACAAAACATGCAGACACCTGCATTTTATTGAATAGCATGCGATATGTGCAAGAATATATCTGTACCTGAAGTCAGACTGTTATTAATAACATTGTTTAACTGGTGTCAAAATTCTGATTTCTGGCCGGATCTCTTACTTTGTACTCTCTGAAATGTAAGTACATTATATAAATTATTGAATAAACAGCGCGTTACTAAGATATCTTGAGATATCTTGACAGATTGCGAGCTTTATCGTATATCGTTTATTTTTCTTTCAGTGCTCTTAGTTTTAACATTTTTGCACTCCCACTCACCGTTTCGTAACAAGCCGATAATTAAAAGATTGTGATTTCCTTCCGTAAGCTATTTCTAAAAGAGAACTCTCACGCGTAAAAATTAAAGCTCAAAGCAGTTTTCATCGCGACTTCACAATATGCCACACAGCATGTCCGAAAATATTGTTGTTTTTATTTTACGATTCCTACCAGGGAGTTTGTTTGAATGCGCGCTTGTCGTTAAAAACAAACACCTTTATGTACCAGCAACTATTCTCACAACTATTAATATTTCAACGGCCCGTAAGATCTATTAAGCCACTGGCCGATTGCATGTGTGATAAATGTAGAAATTTCCGGCTTTTTTCGACATGTCATTAGTGTTTATCTACCGGTTACATGTATGCGAGAATCTGATTTTATCGCATGCCAGGTTCTTTGTGCTTTGAGCTATGCTTTTCAAGTTGTTTAGCTAAAGTTCAAGGCTCTTTGTAAACCGGCAATATATCTGGGAATTGGCATAGACAAAATATACGTGGATGATTCTACCCACATTTATGGAAAGCTGCTGGGTCCTTCTATCGAGCTAACCTATCTATACCGGCTAATTATTTCACGGAACATGTTATGCGGTCATCCGCCATCTATCAAAGGAAATAGGCTTGTACAGTTAAAGCTTAGAACTAAACAAAGCAACCTATTTTTTGACCTGTTTCTCAGTTAGATTTCCTTTGCAACAACGACCAGCAAAGCTACAGTAAAGAAAATATCAGATAGTTAAAATCAATTCAGATGGTACCATTTTTGCCAATGGTTACAATGCATAGTTTCTCTCGATAGTCACTGATTCAACGCCGGTTTTTATCAGATGTTGGAGAATCAGTAGAATTAGAACGCTTTACTTGTGTTCAAGTGAAAACCTTGTGAAATACCTTGGAAGCAAACTTGATTAATAAGCCTATGTACTTCGTTACTAATTAACAATTAACACTACGAGCCCGAGTTTGCTCTGAGCGAGCGAGTAAGCGACTTGGGCGAGTAATCTAACTATCTTAGCAGATACTTTAAACGATTACAGTGGAGTATAGTCTTACCACGGCAAAAGCTTATCTTTGTTTCAAGTTTTGTCGTTCACCTGTTGAAGACTGAGATGACAATTGAAATTTCTCAGTTGAAACTTCGCGATCTACTTCAAAAGTGGTGCAAGAGACCACATCGTGAGAGATAAATGATTATTGCCTATTATAATTGTTCTTTACCACATTGAACAACCGCAACCTTTTCCAACGAAACCACCATTCTGTTGTTGAACCAAATTTGCTTGTCTTGCTTTATACTTTACTAGCTTGACGTACTTAATTTTCAAGCCAGTGAAGTGCATGAAGAAAGAAAAGTATCAATGGCTCTGCAGCAGGTAATGTAATAACATTAACCCATGCAGAGTAACCATTCAATTCTCACCGCCAGCGGCTGTCATTCTCATATTTGTCGTTTTAGAAAATGAAGGCAGTGAGAGGAAACGGAAGTGGTCATTGTTTTGATTTTTTTTTTACAACAACAACAACAACAACAATTTCATTATTACAAACAAAACTCCCAAACTTAACGTTATAAAATAATGAAAACAATAAAGTAGGTTGGAAAAAAATTCACATACTCCACTGGTAGCATTAATTAGTCGAGACGGGAGGTAAAGTTGAACTGTTTTATTACCAGTGTTTAGCTCCCTTGAGCAAAATAATAACAATGATACTTGGGAAAATATGACTTGAAGCAAACATCGCCACCGTCATGATTTCCCGGTTTTTAAATATAATTTCCAGTGCGTATTGCGCATTCTCGAGAGTTTCTTTACATTGTTTGTTCGTATTTTTTCATACAAGATATCACAAAATGTAAACATTTCGCAACTACTTACAAAAAACAAATTCAAAGTGTCAAAACAACGGCAGTTATGTCAATTAATGGATCCGAAGCCGTAGAAGCTTAATATTTCGGTCTTTCGTTTACCACTTGATGAAGCAACTTCGCTGCTATAAAAATCAATAAAACTGTTGGAAAAAGAATTTGAAGGGCCTCAAAGATGAGGTAAGTGGTTCTTAACAAATAAAAACGATTTGCATTCCATAGTGAGTGAGCCCGTTATAATGTCAGTCTCGTTCCGACGAGGGCTCTGGGAATGATATTGTTACAATGTTTATAAACATTAGAATCCTGAGACTGCGCAGTGCGAACAGAAAAATCATCTCTAAACTTGATAAATTATTAATGAGTTGGAGAAGTTACGATGCTGAGTAAATTCGTTTTCAATACTCCTGACTTCTAATCATTGGCCTGATTTTATCGCTAGAAAATAATTTTTCTGACATTTCTCGTCCACACGAAGAATTTACCTCTCTGACGATATAGTTTCTTTGCAAATCGATATTAAAAAATGCAGAACTGTTGGTAAAAATGGAGATATATTGGTAATAAGCCCATATGCTTTTTTGTCTCATATTCATTAAATATTCATCAAGTTTATACTAAAAGATGATCGTAGAGATGTTTGGATATGTTATCTTTATAAGCATACATTTTAACGATGTTACCTTTTTTTCGTTTTGGTATGTGTTTTTTGTTCCGATTGAGAAGATATATCGAATACTCAATACAATGTTCCATCACATTTCTCAGTACCTCAAAATTCGTCAAAAATACTCGGCTACTCGTCGTACTCAACTCTCTTCTGGGTTGCTATGGAAATGTGGTCAAAAACGGTTTTTATTGTTTGATATATCACTCAACGTCCTATGAACTTCTTCAGTTAAGACTTGAAAAAAAAGCATCTATCCAATCGGTAAACCGTTCCCCGGGTGTTCATTTTAAGATGATTGTCATTAATATTTGATGTCTGAGTTCTTCAATTAATCTTTTCCTGTAATTGCGCAACCTGCAGCTCACGCGGCATTTCCCTCCTTGCTGTGGGTATTATTCGGGAGTTTAAGCAAATCACTACGGCTGTAGCTACTGCGGCTGCCGTGACTAAAAAGGTCTGGTTAGAGTACTTTTTGGTGGTCTGCCAAATTTTAGCAAAGCGAAATACAAAGATTTCAGAACACCTCAGAAACATGAACTAAGGAGTTGAAAATCTCCTTTATCTAGTTGTTCGCAGCCAAATGGCCTCACTCAAAGAATGATGGCTTTGACGAATAGAATATTTCTGAGCGAAAGCTAATACCATGCACTTTGTACAGTTATCCAGATATAAAACATCTACACTAAACCCTCAAAGCAAACTTAACCGAAAAAAAGCAACCTCCTGCTCAACTCACTTTGACTCACTTCGCCATTCCAACACCTTTGACAAAACTTATCGCAAATTTATGATACGGATTTACAAGCTTATGAGAGGCAACCTTGACACAATCTTTGACTTAAGTTGACTTTAAAGGTTATAGTCTCCAATGGAATTCTTAAAATGCTGAGATACCCTTTGAAAAAGGCTAGAGAAGCGAAATAAACTCGACGTAGGAGTCACGACGGCAAAACATCCCTACTCAAGTAGTCAGATTTCACGCAGCTGATGAATGCCACTGATGTACATGCGCATTGTCTCATTTTGGGGAAATTTACTTCCGGCAGGCGTATCAGCGCCAGCCGCAGCGATTTGCTAAACCTCACTATTGTTATGAAAAAAAGACTTAACAATCACGTTTTTCTTTCTTTTTGCAATTCGACGGATAAATCATTAAATTGATCGAATCCGTTGTCATTGCAGAACAGTATTATCAATAAGGCTATGTCCAGGTTTAAAAGTTCAACAAATAAAATGTCAACCTTGTTAATGTTTTATGCTTTTACGCGAGACACAATATCGCAAAGCAAATTCCCTTTTCACCTAAAATGGCACTTTGTACGACGGGGTATTTTAACTCCAACTTGCTTATTAGAAATGCTTCTATTATTTTAATCAATAATTGTTTGAACACCAACTCCTCTCCGGGTTTGTAAATTTAGATGGTGCTGCATGCACTGTGCCAAATTATAATTTAAGTCAGTCATTAGATGTCTCGGTGGCTAAAAGGAACAAAATACAAGAATTTCATTTATTGTGCCGCAAATTTTACAAGGTTTTTAGCGGTTCTGAGAGAGATTGCTTCAATTAATTATGAATTAAGTTTTAATATTAGCACCGAGAAACGTCTCTTTTATATGGAAATGCAAATTGCAACGTGCGAGAAATGCTATTGAATATAGCATGCACTCAGATCTACAAGAATAAAAAATTGCTTTCCTGATAATAGGTTTGAGATTCATATTCCAATTCCACTGTAAGAAGAATTTTCACAATCGTTGAAAGTACATTATTCCAGTTTTAGCATTAACTATATGAACAAATAGAATTTTCATACCTGTCTCTTTACGAGATGTAGCAATGTCGGATCTTACTCCATGAAAGTCAAACATATCTTGTTAAATAACATAAATAAACCATAGATTCGTCGATTCGTTCCAGATCAGTTATCACGTGTTTCACTAAACAGAATTCTATAACGTCTCACAATTGTATTTATATGACTTGCCAAACCGACAAAGAAACTAAGGTAAAAACCGGACCTATTTTATGACCGATTAAGAAAACGTTCGTTGAAAATTTCTGATGACTTTATTTCAATTGAAATTGAGGGTCGTGAACTCAGTAATATCTTATGTCACGCTGGGCATTTGCCATAAACCTTTGGGCACCCGGGTGGTTCCTTAAGGATTTGTTTGTGTCGCAGATAGTCTAAACTGCAAGTAACTTCTTTATTGTGACGCATTTGGCAGCACAACAGGCTACTTGAGCTAGCATCTGCTTCAAAAGGAAAAAAAAATTCTCGTTGGCTGTGGTTGCAAGGTCTTTAAAGACCAAGCTCGAAAATTGTGAAAAGATCAAAGACGACACGCTGTTTATGTCATGAACGATGGCTTCTAATTCTGTTTTTCACCGTCTTGGAAATTTCCTTGAAGGCCAAAGCTTTCATATTGTAGAATTCAGTTGAAATGGATTTATTCGGTCAATTAATAACATAAAATTAACTGATTTGCTAGGACCAACACATGCTAAATCAACATTTTGTTGTACCTCAAGACGACCAAACTACAAATTAGGTGTAAGACTGCCAAAGGCTCGAAGGCCCACGCAAACTCATCCTCCCACCACGGTACAGAAGGGGGAGGGGTAATGGATGTGAACACCCCTCGGGCTGCGATGTACTAACAAATATTGGTGTCCCAAATGGTTCCATGGACTGCATGGCACAGTGTGAATACGGTGGCACCCCGATATAACGAACCCCGCTATAACGAAGACCCCGTTATAACGAACAACATTTTAAAGCTCGGCAGAATTACAGTAAAATATGTGGGAACAAACCCCGCTATAACGAATTGATTTTGACGGTCCCAACGCACAATTTACCCCGCTATAACGAATATTTTGTTCTGTCGCTCGCAGTCAGTAAAAACGACATAATGATACAAATGGTTGATAAGCCAAACACGACTCCCATTAGTCAAGAATGGGAAATTTTGATCTCCAAAGCTTTGCTTTGCTGTTCACGCGCAAGTCTGTAGACTGTTTTGCGTGGTGTATATCCCATTTTTCAGCTTGGCTCAACTTTGTTACCCCGCTATAACGAATATTTTTGTCGTTAACCAGATCGTTATAACGGGGTCTCTGCTATAACGTAGACCCCACTAAAACGAACATTTTTTTCGGTACCTTGACACTTCCTTATAGCGGGGTGCCACTCTAGTTGAAAAGTAAAAGTTTGCGACATCAATACGAGATTTAATATCTTGGGTTCTACACCGCCCACTCCTTTTGGACATGGCGGACAGTCCGTACATAAAGCACTTAATGACTGGCCCCTCGGGAAACGGTGAGTTTTGTTTCCCCGAGACAATCGATGTTTCTCGAGGCGAATAACATTGAGGTCGAGGGGAAACAAAACTCACTGTTTCCCGCTGGACCAGTCATTAGGTGTTTTGTTATACCTCCCGACTCCAAACTAGGAAAAAAAAAAGCTGCGAAGAGATCGTTTGCTTTACGCCGGCTGACTCATAAATTTGCCGCTGTTTCAAGGAGCACGACCTGATCACATGCGATTCGAAAGTCCATGTTGTTGTTTCCCTTGGGAATTAGTGAGTTTTGATCCACGGCACGTGACACGTTTTCCTCCAATTGGAAAACGTATTTGAGTTGGGAGGTATAACAATCACTATTAATTTAACGCTCTCTTACTCAGAGTTGCGCGTGCTATAGTTTTTTCGATGGTGTATCCTCATTCAAAGCTTAGAACAAAGAAAAGACTACCGGGCGGAAAAGTATTCTGATATTTTGACGTTTGGTACAATTTTATTAAGAGCGGTTGTCATAAACTAAACGCCAAACCAATTAGTTACCAATTAGACTATACCTAGTCAATCTCAAACCGTACTAAAACCAAAACCATGCAGAGTAATAATCCTACTGTAGATAACTTAGAATTGTATATATACTGACCGTCTTGACTACTGTGAAGTCATTTCACGCCAATAAGTTTGTGTTCCGACATAGTATTTTCACCGGCTATCTTCCCAGAAAGCCGGAAAACTATGTAAATTGTAGTAAATTATTCCAAAATGATAATTACATGAAAGAAAACTCTCACAGACCCAAATACTAACAGACGGGCAATAAAAAGAAGAATAGAAATCAATAACAATTTTGCGTGACAGCGATAAAATTTGCATTTAATAAACGGATACAGTTGTTGGACTTAGGCGACAGAAATATAAGGAATATCCTTAACTGCAGGTAGGATATGTTTTCTACCGCAATGGCGTGTTGGAAACTCCGCCAATGTCTTTTAGTTTCATGGGATTTTTTCAAAGAAGTAGTTATGACACGGAAATAAAACATCATGAAAGTTTTTGCTACAGTTTATAAACTTACCGATTTAGCTGACTTTCTTCAACTGGAAAGGCAAGTAGATGCTCATTTTAAATGCAGATTCTGATACCTAGCAGGTCTTATCTTCATCATTGTCGATTCACTGGTCTAGTTGTGGACACCTCTTTAGTGCCTATAAACTCGATCGAAACGTTCTGAAAGAGTGGTCAGCTACTTAGAACGTAAATCGACTTTATCGTCATCTTCTCACAGTTCTTCTCTCTCGCGCAAAAACACCATCAGGTACTGAAACAGGAGCTCCTGACTGAAACCAACGCTCTCTGTTCCGCGCCACCGCGCGCCTTGGCTACATTCCAACCCAGGATTCCAAATCTTCCAGTCACAATATCATCATGTTATTTGCCCCCAGGAAGGTCGATATAGCAAGCATGGGTAAAGCAGGGACTGGTAACCCTTGGTCCATCGTTTCCAGGACACTTTTTTTTTCTTGGCACTAATTCTATTGTATTGGTGTTGCCCGATCCTCTAAAAATTACTTTATTTCCAATGTTTACCATATTACAAACCGCATTGTAAATATTTGACCATAAAAACCATCATAGTTGTTATGGTAAGTTTGGTTCAGTTATCTGTTTAGTCGTATCTATAACAAAATTCTCGATCGTGATTGGTTCTCCGTGCGCCTATTTGTCACGTAATCGGCGCGCGATCACGTGGGTGTCCAATTACAGCTGTCCGATTTGAACTTTTTGTAATCGGACACCTGTAATTGGATACCCTCGTGATTTTCACGCCAATTACGCACGCTTCAATGGCTTCTTTAGCAATGTTTTCTGCAGTTTTCAAAACTTAGGAAAAGCGCTACAGACGTTTTCGCTCAAAAAAAGTTCTTAGAAGACATTTTTTTCCCCGAAATTTGTTATAGATACGATTAATTAGTAATTGGACCTGGTGTCGTACAATTCATGGACTAATCGTGCTCGTAATTTCAAATCGGCCTCGCGCTTCGCGCTCGTCCGATTTTGAAATTACTCGCTCGATTACTCCCTGAATTGTACTCCACTCGGTCCAATTACTATTACTAATTCACTTGAAACAGGACATGAACTTGTTGTATTAGCAAAATATCGCAAAAATTACAAAAACCTGATGGCAGTGACCAGTGATAGTGGTTTTGAGTTGGAGTCGACAGTAAATTAAAGCTGTTGCTTTCTTCTTTTCAACAGGTACTCAGTGCTGCTGGTGTTGTGTGCAAAGCCGCAATTCTGCTGGTGCTAGGTCCTAGGTCGACCGT
>JAHPZR010046814.1:0-5000 GCA_019787425.1 Platygyra sinensis | reverse complement strand
GTTTAGGTACGACGAAACAAGGGCTCATTTGCAAGTAAACAGAAGAAAACTTAAAAGGCGGCCATTTTGGAATAAGGTGTATGAGTAGATCACAGCGTGCAAGTCCTGTTCAAACTCAAAGCACAACTTTCTCAACGAAAGACAGCTGAATGAAAAAGAATGTTAAAGAAACTCCGTCTTAGAATGACCATCTTTCAAAATAATTAAAAATGCACTGAATCCACGAAATACAGAAGCTCGAAGACGTTTTGTATGCAGCTTTTGCAAGTCATTAAGTCAATTATTCACGAAAAACTGTAATTTGAACAACATTTTGTCGACGGCTTTGCAGTCATTTTATTAGACTTTCTCAAATCGCAGTTGGAAGCGCATTGATATCGATCCCCATGCTTTTGCGGCCATTAAAGGAAAGAAAAACACTGATTGTCTTGTCTTGTTACCATTGCAAGGTCAAAAGAGGGGACTTTCTGTGTTACGGTATTCACTATTTTCCAATTGTCCATAATGCACTCTGTTTGCCCCCCAAATTTTGCATAAACTATTGTTGTGAAATACTCTTGGGAGGTCTGCATATTCCCAAGAGCATTCCGCACTAATAGTTATTGCAAAATTTGGGGGGCAAACAGAGTGCATTATTGGGAATTGGAAAACAGAGAATTACCATTCTTTCATGTCTGCTCGAATCGCGCACGAGCAGGGGAAGTGCTTACTGACTTACTAACGAATAATCATGTGACTACCAAATATTAAACTTGATCGTACCAGGCTAATGATAATACCAAAATTATAGTCTAAATGACAATAAAAAATATAGTTTAAAATAATAATAATACTAAGCCAGTAATATGCATTGTAAATGCTTGAGAAATGTTTAGTCATAGTTTGCTTAGAGTAGCTGAAGGATAAGCCTTTTTAATTGTTCATCCAAATTACTCCAAAGAGAAGGACAAGGGAAGTGCAGACTAAATTTTAAGCTTAATTGTTTAAAAAAGTCAAAAATGTATTTGGAATTTTGGAAAAACTCCAAAAAGATCTTAGTAACATTCCGGAACGAAAAGATTTTATATTAAGAATTGCAGACTCATATAGCTTTTAGGCCACAAAATAAAAACCAAAAAGTCTTGGCAAGAAAACTTGAGACTTTTACTTTCGCAATAAAATTGTCTTATGGTTAATATCTTTAATGGCTAACGGTTGAAATTTTCCAATTTTTACGCCTTACAGCTAAATGTTTGACCTAGCCTGTTTCAGGACTAAATCAGTTTAACTCTATTAAGACCTTGTCAGAAAACACATTATCAGGGTCGGTTTGTCCAAAAGCCGATTAACGCTAACATTTGTCAACAAATCTTGGCAAGGATCTCTTTCGTGATCTTTGATGTTGTGTCAAAAAGACAAATCGAATGTGGTTTAGCGCGGCACTAGCGTGGCACTGATTTGGGATTAATTGACATGTTTTTAACCAATCTGAATGCAGAAATTGTTGCTTGCATATTACAATTCAGAAAATCGCGCTACAAGCCAAATCTGGAAAGTACTTCCAAATATGGTTTTCCCCCTGATTTGGGGGGCAATGGCGGCGTTCTGAGCATGCGCATGCAAATTATCCTGGCCTCTGTGTTCAGCCCCTACAGGGGGCGGGATCGAAGAAAAGAGAATTCAGGGACCGGAAAATGGACGGACAGAAGGACTAGCTAAACTGAGTATTGTGCAGTTTAAGATTAATCAAACTCAAAACTGAACGACAAAAGATATAAACAGAAAACCTCACTGAAAAGTTACAAAATTGAAATCCAAATTCTTGCTAATCCTGGATTAGCTTAATCGGGCTTTGAACTACTCGGCCCTGGGGCCGTTTCTCGAAGCTCCCGGTAATTACCGGGCCCGTTAAGCTGTTTTGTTTTCCACTCCAGATGGGAGTTTCAAAAGGTTTGAAAATTGTACAGTAAAGTTATCAGCTAAAGAAACAAAATGGACATTATTAGAGGTCAGAACACACCCTACTCTTCTTGAGACTTTGATTTGAAAATATGATTTCGGGCCCGTTACAATATAAGTCCCGGGTGTTTCAAGAAACGGGCCCCTGATCAGTTGTTTTCAAACGATATCCAGATATCCCTAGCGGCCATGTTGGATGACACAAATAAAAAAAAACAGCTATCGTCATCCAACATTGCAAAGATGACATCATGTCAAAGAAGAGAAATCATTTGTTGGATCATGTTAAATAAATTGATCCCACTAAAATATATATTCAACAGTGGACTCTACACCTTAACGGCCCTATATTTGTAAAAACGATGCCATGATAACAACGTCAAGTGACTTACCTACAGGAAAACAAAACGACGTGGACAGTACCTGACCTCAAAACACGCTAACAGTCAAGTTAAGCTTTAAGAGTACTGTGGAAATCTGTACTGAAAAGAAGCGAAGAAATTGCCAAATATACTTCCCGGCTTCTCATTCCAGACTCGGATAAAGAGAAAAATCTCGTGAACACTAGTACTGTGACCAAGTCTGTCAAAACGTTCAATTCAGTGTAATAACGTAAAATCACGCAATATAACGATTTATCTTCATATGTTAATGGCCAACTTTATTTATGTGAATTAGAGTAAAAATGATAACTCCCAGGAGTGTCATAACTTGATGCTCGCGAAGTGAGAAACAAAGAAACTTAAATTGCAATATCAGTCCATTAATGAGAGGCCTTTGTGTGTGATTCGCCATATTGTTGAGCAATATTACCATGACTAACAAGTTTCACTTCTTTTAGTCCGGTTCCTAACATGAAATTTTATGATATTCAAGTTGAAATTATCTCGAAACTAGTCAGATTTTACGATTTTTGAGGCACGTCCAGTGACGCTGCTAAGATTAAACCTTCCCAAACAAGGAAGACGCTCAGCTACTCGTATCTACAACACAACAAATTACACCACTCATAGGTTACTTACTGCTTACTTCAGCGAAGCGATTACAATGTTTACTTTGTTTTGAAAATATTCTTAAAGTCAGATGCTATGACGTGTTACCGATTTACCCAATGACGCAAAGGAGACCCAGCTCATGGCCGGGATCAAAGCCCGAGAATTAAAATTAAAACTAAAATTCGGCCGAAAAAAGAAAGGATAGATGAGATAGCAGATCTGTAAAATTTACTTACAGCTGAGAAACAGTATAAAATTTTAACATATAATTGAGAACTGGCCTAAAATGGCTTTGTGATTAAGATTCCAGCACCCCTCTCAAGACATGACACAGGGTTATGAGGTCTGCGTATGGAAAAGAGAAGTCCGTATTTGCTTGTGAGACAAACGGTAAAGCAATCAATTGTTGTATCTTAGAAACATAGCTTAATTCCTCACCAGAATTCGTTGCAAACGACGTCGTGCCTCCCAGTTGTTCAGCCCACAGTTTTCCTAGGAATTAGTTTAAACCTAAAGACTGGATTTCCCTGAATGCCAGCTTGGTGAATAACTGTGTTGATTATTAGTACTGAATGCTCTCGACATTAAGCCTTTGCTAGCGATATTACTCTTCGAATTTCTTCTGGTAGTTTCATGATCGTCAACTGGCACCCCGCTGCACGGAGCCAATTGTTAACAAAAACAACGCGTTATACAGATCTTATATCATCTGTTCATAAATACCATTGTTTCTGAGCGCTTAAATTGTAGGGAAAAAAGCGACTGACATTCTTGAATGCTTTATTTTACGGAATGACCTTTTTGTGTAATTTCGGGCTATCTTAGTTGAGTCAACCAAAAATTATCTGCTAATCAACTTAAACAAAAGAATTATTTGTTAAACAACAGCCTTCTTGACTTAACTGATTTTGAATGGAACCACATGAAGTTGTTATCCAAGATTGTCGTTGTACAATGGTGACGTCATGCAGTTTGCATGAAGACTGTTATAAACAGCAAGAGGCGTTTTGTCTTAAATTTATGAAAACAGATTAATTAAAGAGCACAGTAGAATGGAAATAATATCAAAACAAAAGATTTTCGTTCTCATTTATTTGACGATGATTGATAATTTTTTAATAAACACTTTTGTTAGTTTTGTGATTATTCTTTCAAAAACAGTAACAATACTTGGCTGAATTTATACAAACGACGACCCGGCTTCTGGACTCAAAGATATTGTCTTGCGAGTTTAGACATCTTAACAATTGTTAAATCAAAGTTCCCGACTAAAAAAAATTAAAAGCTAATTTGAAAGTGCAATAACATGCGATATGGATACAAAAGAAAACAAAAGCTCTCTATATTTTTAGTTTGACAATGATTTATGTTTAATGGTACTATCTAATGTTGTATCGTTAGCAAATTATATTTTGAGACTGGACTCGGCATGGGTCATTCCATCTTACATTCCTGCAAGTTAAACACTAGCACTGTTAAAACCACAAGAATTCAAAAGAAGTTCATCATGGTCTAATATTAATTTGAAGCAAATATTACAATCTGTTGCCTTGTTGTTGCTACGCTTCCATTTAACAGTTGTAAGCTTGACGCCATGGTAACATTTTTCCAAGTTAAAAGTCACTCTCTCATTCATTCGTAGTGCTAACTGCTTGTTAGAGTGAGCAGTGTTTAATTCCGAGTCACTGACGCCAGACATATATTCTAATTAATTTGATTTTCCTTACAAATTATTAAACAAAGCACATTTACACCAATTAACTAAACTAGTTTAACTATTCAGGCTTAGGTTTTTCCAATTTGTTGATTACGTTTGCAGTCATTATGAAAAGAAAACTGATTTCAAAACACCTCGCTACCTTGGTTTTAATAGATTTTAGCAGGTAAAGGTATGGGATGTGCACAGCATGAGCAACTCATGTTCAACCTTGTTTAGTTAAAAAAACATTTAATCATGTTAAAGATGTTGGTGTGAGCGGGATACAAGATGTCTGTTAGTTAACCATCGCCATCCTGTAAAAATTATCACTTGTCTGTCTCGCATGGTATTTCATTGTTATCTCTACT
>JAHPZR010046813.1:0-15269 GCA_019787425.1 Platygyra sinensis | reverse complement strand
CACAGCTGTCATTCCGGTGCTCTCAGCCACAAGAGATCGATGCTGATGGATCTGCCGAAGAGCAGCCTGAATCCACAAAGTCAGTAATTGCGTTCGGCATCGCTTTGAATTGGTGCAATGTGGGAGTGTTGCTTAACTTTCAATAGTGAGCCGTTCTCTCAACGGTACACAGAATGCACAATAAACTTTAGAAAACTCTCTCTCTCTCTTTTGTTCGTCTTCTCCGTTTTTATTTCAGATTACTATTAAGGTGGCTCGATCGGATTTTTGGGTCACGATACCGTTCAACTTTGAGCGACTAGAGCACCACCATTATCGATCCAACAGAAAATCAAACGTTAGTGGTGTGCTAGAGACAGATGAAAGTTTCAACTGGGGCACATTTCACCAAGATCTGAGGAACCATAGCAACGAAATGACGCCATGCCCATTTTACATAAGACCGAATAACTTGCCACCAGACATAACTTCGGAAATACGGCGTCGGGATCTCGGAGTTGACATAGCTGCCTCAACGACATAGTCTGCAATAACATTTAAAACAACTTTGCTTTTGTTGCATTTTGACACCTTGAAAATTCACTCGTAATTTTCTCGAAAACGCTCTCATAGATTTTTTTACAATTTTGTCATCGTTGAGGCAGCTATGTCAACTCCGAGATCCCGACGTCGTATTTCCGAAGTTATGTTTGGTGGCAAGTTATTCGGTCTTATGTAAAATGGGGCATGGCGTCATTTCGTTGCTATGGTTCCTCAGATCTTGGTGAAATGTGCCCCAGTTGAAACTTTCATCTGTCTCTAGCACACCACTAACGTTTGATTTTCTGTTGGATCGATAATGGTGGTGCTCTAGTCGCTCAAAGTTGAACGGTATCGTGACTCAAAAATCCGATCGAGCCACCTTAAACCGTTCTCACAACAAACCCTAGAAAACTTTCTCTCTCCTCGCTATTTTGTCCACAGGTAACCCAGGCTCACTGTGTGTGTCGCTTGACATAACATGGGTGAATATAAAGAACATATAAGGCGAAGTTTAGGTCTGAAAGTTTGCTAGAAAATGGAAATAAAAATCGATGAAACTTACCATTTGGCCAGTTGTTCTTGTCCTTAATACGTACACGCAGTTATGGGAAAAATAGTCTTTATCACCTTTCATTTATAGTAAAGTAGCAAGGTGGGAGGCTGACGCCAAAGTCGGGCTCCAATCGATCCAAAACAAGCAGGAAATTTTTTTTCGCGAAAATCGACTCCAGTCGCTAAATAAACACGCCACGCTCGAGGAACATGACTTTCTCTAAACCATGAATCCACTGAAGCATCTCCAGCTAGCAACGCGAAGCCACCAGGCTCCGTAGAACTTGTACATTAACCTACTAAAATGGCGGCCCGAAATCGTTGCCATCATAACCGGCACATTTCAAAAATGGCGCCGAGCTCGGGTCGCTGGGTGATGAGTATAACAAGTCCCCGTGCAGGGAAGGGATCCCCAGATTGCTCAAAGACAAAACTCAGCTCCCTTCCCTGCACGGGGTCCGCTGTATCTTTAATTTTGCATTCACACTTGAGAACACATGTATGCTCATCTTTGATTAGCTTCCATCTTGAGGACTGTAGACATGCTTTGTCCGCTTTCGGAACACTCTTCAGCCAGTGGTTCCTTGCTGTGGTGATTATGATTTCGTCAGTTACTAACGGACCCGACGTTTATCTGAACTTGTTTCTTCTTGCTTTGCAGTTGTTAAGGAACCGCAGTATCCATGCTGTTACTCTCATTGTCTGCCAGTAGGTGCTGCTCTCCAGCAACGCATCCCACTCATCCAACTTGCGCTCTTGCGCGCGAAGAACTGCCTCTACTGGCCTTACTCTCTTTATCTGTGTCTTCGACGTGCTGTTCAGTCTTGGCTGCCGCGGCCACTGCCTTTCATCTAAGAACCAATGTGGACCAGTAAACCAATTTCCTCTTTGCATCTTCGCAATGGTTGCTCCTCTACTTCCAAAGTCTGCGTGACCAAATCTGACCAGCAGCAGTACTTATAATTGTTGTTGATCGGACCTTCTTTGCTCTGTTAGCCACAAACACTTACCATCCCCTCCCAGGATTGGTTCTCCAATTCAATGCTACCATGCTGTCCATCCAAATGGTTACAGAATTGATGGGCCATCGTTGGAGAGCATTAAAAAGATTTGTCGCCATGTTCGCTGCCATATGACCATTCACAAGCTCCAGTCTAGCTGGCTATTGAAGTATTTCTCTTTCATATTCTGTACTTTGATGTTAGAAGCCCATTGGCCACGCCTCCCTCATGATCGACAACTGCAGCAGCCACTGCACAGCATGCTAGAATGCTCGAGTCTGCGAAAAGATGTAAATGTACTGCTTCTACTTCTCTAATGAATGTAGCAATGCTTCTAGGCTCTCTCACGTCTTTAAGTTGCTTTGTCCACCTAAGCCACTGGTCTCTCAAACGGGTGGAGACTTCTGCGTTCCAACCCTTTTTCTCGTCACAGGCTTCCCGATAGACGTGCTTTCCTTCAGCCATAGTCCGTGTTTTATATATCAAAAGATATGCAGCGGAATCTGTAGTTGCCTCAAAAGTATCTGTCTTAAAACAATATGCTCATCGTCTCGCTTTAGAGGTGACCAATGTCACACATCCGTCCATCCTCCGTGAGGATTGACCTATATGATGGGCAATTTAACAAATAAATTGACGTCAGTTTTTCATGCGTCTGTCCTGTTATTGATCATAAATCTCGTCATAACATTGTCAAAGTAGCTGTGGATCCGCAGACTACTTTGACAATGTTATGACGAATTCATTGTCTATAACAGCGACAAACGCATGAAAAACTGACGTCCATTTGATTTTTACGATAACAAACTGTCAAATTGTCTGCTCTCGCTCGTTGCGGCATAGCATAAATTATAAATTCATGAGTCTGTCCGCTTATTGACGATAAAAATTAGCCAAAGAGTGCGCAAGAATTTGTGCTGTTATCGTAAAAAACAACTTCGATTAAAAACCTTGTGACAACTTTTGAAATCAGTTCAATTATCAAACCCTTTGTAAATGACAGGACTGAACTGAACAGAGTTTTAGAGCCGCAGGATGGAATGAAAATATTACTGACACTCGTGTTTACACGTTCCGGCATATCGATAGATTTGTGATGCATTCGGGAACGAATAGAAAGATTTCGGTTTGCTTAGTTTGTAACAAAGTTCTATGGACGCAGGAAAATATGGTAAAAAGTGTCGTTAATTGACAGGGGCGTTGAAATTTTCGGTATTGCGGATTTGGCCAGCTTTTGGTCCGGTTTTCGATTTTCGCACTTAAAAACTACGCTTTTTCGGTGTTGGTGTCTTGTGCGGTTGCCGCGTTTTCTCCATTTTAGCGTTTGCATGGTTTTCGGTTTTTGCCAACAATGATGGCGGTTTTTCGGATTTTTCTGCATGATGCATTTTACGGTTTTTCTGGTTTTGCCCAGGAAGTTACATCCCGCACTTGCCGGCTAAACTGTAGTTCCAAGGGACCAGTTACGGTAAGAGGAAAGCATGACAAGTCTAGTCTTTTAGCAGCCATTACTTGGGTCGTAACGGATGCCAAGCAGACTATGAAAAATTTATGATAACATCAAAGCTAGCAAAAGCCTATTGCTAAAATATCACGCGGCAGGGATAATATCATGCATGTGTACTTTGACCTTAGTTGTCTCCCCTTTTCGTCGCATGAATAACATTGCGCTCGCTTGCTCCGTATATACGTGGAATGAAAGCAAAGGGAGACTGTTTGGTTGCAAAATAAAGTAGTTTAGTCGTGAAATGGGGCTGCCATTGTGCCTACGCAAATGAAAATTTCTGTCAGTTACAATCAAATAGTAACTTCACAATGCGGTGTCTCTTTTAAACAAAAATCACCTAAAATCAATTTTATCGTGTAAATTGGTTTTTAGTTGAGGGACCCTGGGAACGAGGAAACAAGGTTGCCATAGGTGTGAGAATCTATAAGTCAGTGGAGATGATTTACAAAAAAAGAGGAATTTTTTAGACTACGATGTGTTCTGCATTAACGAGCGAATACGCGGACAGAACTTCGGAACACAAAACAAGTTTAGACGTAAAAAAAGCTAAATAACAGAAGAAGAGGATTCTGAGGACTACCCGGCAAACCTTGGTTAGTGAGGGCTTTTATGTCGGTTTTAAACGAAATTTCTAGCGGTTTTGCGGTTTTCGGCAATTTAAGTGTGCGGTTTTTCAGTTTCTAATAAGCCCCCAAGCCCCCTCCTTAATTGCATAAATAAGTAATTTTGTGCCCTAATGGCACAACCGAAAATCTTCGAAGAGGGTTATCGAGGCCTATGGAGAGTTTTGCAAACTATAATTAATCGTCTTGTTTGTTTGTGTTCTAAGTTAATAACAGGTTCTGCAAAATTAAAACGTTTGTGACAGTAGAAAATCCAAAGAAGGTGTACGACACAGAATACTGTCAATTAATTCGGTCTGATTACACTCAGGCTGACTATATGGATCCAGGATCTGGTCTGGAAGTGGACGAACTGGGGAACTCCCGTACAATATATGAATGGTTTTATACCCCTTGCATTGTATGTACTACATCGGATAGAAATTTTCAACGGAGCGTTTACTAACTTGAATATTGAAACCGCTTTCGACAACAGCCCCAAGCACAAGCCAATTTCTTGGCAATCTATGAACCCCCCTATAAGTACTTAGATGTTACATAACTGAGGATGTTACACAACTAAGAAAAAACGCGCACGTGAGGGGATACTCCTGATCCACGTGCGTATGTGTTTAGCCGCCCCGCGCGTAGCCCTCGCTTAAGAAATATGTGCGCTCTTGGCCACCCGACCCACCTCTCTATAATTAAAACAAAAAAGATAAAAGGCGATAAGGTTGATTTCATTTTGGACACACTTCCTTTGAGTAGCATTTGTTTATTTTCGTTTCTTCATAGCAAAGCAAAAGATTCAATATTTGTCTTCGGCATGGCGTCAAATTGTTACTGTGCAGATTGTTGTAGATAGATTTATTTCATTTCCTGTTTGCCATACTCTGAAAAGAGATATTCTGACGGTTTAATTTCGGTTCCACGAGACTCGCAATGAATGTTTGTATGCTGAAGGCCATGCTGTTTTACAGCCGGACAATGGATATAACCACAGGTATCTCAAGCTCCTTGAGAGCTGTGAACGTATTTGACATTGCATAACAGCGCAATTATGATAAGAGTTTGTAAGGGAATATGACGATCAGACGTTTTACAGTTCGAAGTGAAAAAGTCAAGATAGGTCAACTGAAGGATAACAGCCTTAATTTCTACCTAAAACTTCTGACTGATCGCTGATACCTGCTCCATTTCTCGAATCAGAAATATAAGATCGTAACGTTCCCACATATCCCTTATATGCAAACTATTACGCAATGTTCAAGGCTCTCAGGAGCTTGGGATGTTTGTGGTATAAACGTTCCAAGAGAAAGCTGGCTGTAAGCATAGAGGGGAATCGGTTATGAAGCCCGGCAAACATCTAAGGAGAAACAAAGATGCTACGACTTGTGTTGGAGGGTCCATCAACCTTGCCGATGGAACGTAGCACCGTGACGTCATGGCGGCCATATTGGTGTTCCAAAACGATGAAATGGCGGTCATCTTGGTGTACTAAACAATCCTGTGGGAGTTCAATTCTTTCTTATGTAATCACTTTCTTTTGTTTATAACAAATTTGCATGGGTGCTGGACATTTGAGTGCACGCTCTATGATATTTAGCTCTGCGCTTATGCAGTCGTTACGTAACCAACTGAACGTTTCTATCGCTATTTCCTGAGACAGAAGTGAGCAATAGTTGTGTCTCGAATGATTAAGGCCAGGAAAGTAGACAAAAACAACAAAGAACCTTGGTTAAGGTCATGGCCGTTCCGCTAGTTGTTGTAGACCGATATAGTCTCTACTTTCTGATAGACTCCCGGGCGCGCTCTCGCACGTGAGGTCACGTGGTTCTATTATGTGCAAGCTCTTGTCTTGTTTGTTAGGAAGGTTTGATAAAGCACTGCTAAAAGCTAGAGCGAGTTTACGTAATCTGTCGCATCAAAAGCCAACCGCTCACGTTTAATACGAATCACTCACATAAAAAAAAATTAAACCAAATCACTCCCGTCAAAAATAGCAGAGCACGCGTGGACACGATGTGCGGTGGCACGTCTTCTGAGTGAGGGAACCTTCGCCCCCTAAATTTGCCAAATTTACGAAGAAATCATAGTCTTCGGCAAAAAAACTTAATATGCAGGACAAAAATTCATGACAGGGAGAGGACATAAACACAAAAGGGGAGAAAGAGGCTCGACCCGAGGGACTGCAACTCTAAAACGATCAAATATGGCGGCATCACTGCGACAGAATGAAGACTTATCTTCAGTGAAACACGAGCCAACAAACGAACAGCACAAGCCAGAACGTACCCTGATTGAACTCCACGAGTCGCTGGTAGACATCCAGATAAACGTAAATGACATTCTACGCGAGAATAAAGAGATCGTAGCGAGATGGAAGAGCTCATGAAATCATAGTTAATCAACGGTTAGTCGGCAGACCGACAAAATATCCACTCTCAAAACTGCTCACTTGCAAAAAATAAACAATCGGAACCAAGAGGTGGAAAAACAACTTTATGCAGCGAACAGGCGTGTGGATGAGCAGCAAGAGGAAATCAACGAATGTACGACTTTCTAGATAAACTGGAACAGCATACGGAGTGCCACAGAGTACGTATACATCCAGACGATATTGAGAGCAGCCATAAATTGAACAGAAAGGGGAACAAGCCGATAATAGTGAAATTTGTAAGTCATAAAACTAAAACCAGGTTAAACAAGGCGAGAGTCAATTTAAAGCTGCCCAGTTTGTTTCCGGGAAATCATTCCCCCAAAACTTAAGACAGGATTTCTATTTATGAAAATATGACCTCCTATAGCAAGAAAATCATGTAGATAATAAGGCAATGAAGCGAGACGGAGAGCTATTGAAAGTATGGACGATGGACGGGGAAATCTTCCCTAAAACCTCGCCAGACGGAAGACCTCGATTAGAATAATAGAGCTGGACGATCTAAAAGCCCTGTAATAACAATTTAAACATTCTAAGGGACTGAAGAAAATGTAAATCTCAAGTTGACTGGGGCAGGGATCGAGAGAGGGAGAAATTTAGAGAAAAACATCATTATAATGGTGTTTTTAATTTGTATTTGTTCGTTTCTATGGTTAATTTTTTGCTTATTCTTTATCCGCGTTGCAGCGAACGCTTGTTTTCTTTTGTTTTCTCGGCGATTAATTTGCATTTTTAAAGACTTACGTGCTAAAAATGCATAAGAACACGATTTACGACATTTTATCTTTAAATGTCAGGGGAATTAGAGATCAACCAAAAAGGAGGAGCATCTTTGCATATCTTAAAAATCATTCACTAAAAATTATCTTTCTGCAAGAAACGTATCCGGAACCAAGTGATGAAACGATATGGAAGAGCGAATGGGGAGGCGAAATATTTTTTCTCATGGAACTGAACACAGTAATTAAGGGTATGTATTCTTATTCACCCTACGATGCGGAGTAAAATTGATTATGTTTTTAACAGCAATACGGGACAAATGGTGCTAATTGCAATGGAATCAGTCAACTCATGAAAACTGTCGCTCTGTAATGTTTATGGACCTAAAAGCCAATCTGAGCAAATGAATTTTCTACAAGAATTAATGTACTTACTGATAAATCAGAGCTTTCTACAGTTGGTAGCGACTGGAACTGCACTCTCACAAAAGAAAGATCAAGTGGGCGGCACAGTTCGGCAAACCGTCAAACTATAGGAATCTGCTTTTGACAACAATAGAGGCCTTTGACTTAGTAGATATTCAAAGAGTACGCCAACCGCATCTGCGAAAGCACTCTTACTGATGGCGTTTGTAAAGCCTTAAAACTGAAGTCAAGAATTGACTTTTTCCTAGTTGCGCAGAATTTGACGCGGTTTGTCAAAAAGAGTGATATTTACCAGTCTGTGCATGGCACCGGATCATCAAGCAATTTACATGTCTTTGTCGCGGGGAAATGAAACACCTCGCAGACCAAGGCTTTGAAAATTTGCAAATAAACAGCTACCTTTTAATAACAAAGACGTGTGGAAAAAAAGTTTCGCCTCCCTTAAAACTCTATGTAAAGAGCCCAAGCTCAAAGAAAAAAAAGGAACAAGGAAATTTAACTACAAGTTGATTTTCATGAAAAACTACATCTGCACTAACAAATTGCATGCTAGTTCAATCTTACTTGCTGATGTTGTAAACAAAATCTCACTTGAATACAGAATCGAACATATCGAAACATAAATAATATGAGAAACGAAAGATGTCTCCTGCGCATTCTTGTTAGCTACACACACATTGTATTTATAGCAATATTGGAGCATTGAATGTAAAGTAATTAGATAGGCTTATGGGTTGTCCAAAGCAGCTTTCTTTTTGTATTCAGTAATTTTGTAAGTATGAAATTTAATGCAAGTATATTGTTACGTAAGTGCTCTTCGTACTGTCGAAAGAAATATATCCTGGTCATTAATGGTAGCATTTAAAGCTAATAATTAGTGATTGTTCCCTGTATAGTTTATTGTAAGTTGATGAATGTTCAGTAGATAATTACTACTGAGATTGCAAATAATGGAGCTGCGCAGAAAATAATAAATATATTCCCCAAAAAATTAAAAAACCGCTTACATCTTAGTACGATAACCAAAAATAAAATTTCACGCAGGGTTTTGTTTAAGGTCGGAGGCCAGATTGTCCGGGTGTTCACTATTTCATGTCCGGTACTTTATGCCAAATAATTAAGGGTTTTTTCTTTACTTTACTTTTATCTTTTTCAACACTGGAGGATAAAACAACTGAACGCAATCGATGGAGTTTATTGTAACTCAGCATACTTCTTGTTCCCATTTGCTTATGTAAGGGACTTGTTTTTGACATGAGTGATTTACTCTTGATATCTTTCGGATCACGAATTCATTTTTTAAATTCATTTGCGAACAGAATAAGAGTAACAGTAGTTGTAAACTTTGTCTTTTTAATTTAAAGTGAGCAAAGTTGGAGCTAGCAAAGGCTGAATCATCATCGATCACCGTCTGTGTCGCTCCGTGTCTACCTTGCAAAGCCCAAGATCGGCTCTGGTTATTGCAACCTCTCGCTCAAAAAAACGAATGAATTGCAAACCATGCGCTCATATCTCGTTTAAACTTTAGTATAGGTTTTTCGTGACGATAAACCTTTCCCCGTGGAAACAGAGTATGAAAACGGAACTAAGCAACGGCAAATAAACACAACTCTGAGCAGATTGGTGCAAATTGTTGCTGGTTGTAACAATGCATCTAAATGAGGTTTTATGAAAAAATTAAGACGCTACAGGAAATTATGACGCTGGACGCGAACATTAGATGCGTGATCTTTGCGTCTTAACTGAGCAGGACGACGGCGAACATACGGTAACGGTACGGGACGCGACTTGTTTATAAATGGCCCCTGTCGGTTAGAATCTTGCACAATTTAGATGAAAAATTAAGATCACCCCTTCCTCCATTTCAATGATGGAAAAAATGGTGGGTTTGGGGTTTATCGCCAGTTCAACATTGACTCGGGGGGTTGGGTGGTTTTATTTCGTATTTTATTCTCACCAAGATTGTAGTTCTTGCTACTTCGCGTAACCTGAGTGGCACGCACTTGAGAAATGATAGGGAGCGATAGACGAGAAGACGAGCTTATCACGTCGCTTTATCTCGTGCCCTTTTTGATATTCGAGCGCCTGCTGCCTATGCAATTGTTGCCAAATTGTTTTCTAAGTGACTTGGTGAACTAATTAATCAGTCATTGTGTTCTTCAGACACTGTCTTCAAAGAATTGAGATTCCTTTCTCGACCTGTCTCATTGTTGTTCTCCGACACACTTGTTAATTAATAAGACGTGTCCTTTCGTCGAATCTGCTTTTGGCTTCTGTTCACTGCTTCATGGTTTTCCTTGGTAAACCGGGAGTTCTTTCCAGTTTTCAAGCTGGAAAATTGTTGCCCTGCCAGAACGGGAAATCCGGCAAACGAAAAATCCTTTCTTTTCAGTGGTATTTGTTCGGTTTTCAGTCGGCCCATTTCGTCTGCCGAGCTGCCCCGACGTTCGTCAGAAGGTTGGTAGACTTCAGGCGGACGTTTGGCGGAAGCGCGGAACGTGTCCAGCTGCTGTTCTTTTTGTAAATTCAACAGTCTCGGCAAAGCATGTTTTATCGCTGATTCTCCTGCAAACAGTCAAAGTATGTTTTGTGGTTGATTACTATAATTATTCACCGGTGTATTACAGCTCGGAGAGAGAGGGTAACCCTGCTAAAATAGACATCCTATTACAATTTTTTGCGATATCTACAACCTCGGACAAAACTGTTGAGACATTTCAATACAATTTTCAATTTCGCGCCATGGTACCATCGTGTCCAAAAGAAACAAATTCGCCCCCCTCCCCACCCCTGGTGCAATGTTGTTTCGGCTTAGCAGCTCAAGCGTGCATTTCTTGTGTTACCGCAAACAACATTGCAATAGGGGAGGGGGGAAACAGTCTTTTAATTTGCGACAGTAAGCATTTTTGTCAGGGTGAGTGCAAAAAATAGGTATTCTTGTAATGTGTCTCAACAGGTTTTGTCCGAGGTTGTAGGTCCAAGACTATGGAACAAATAAACAAATAAAGACCCATGTTCGGAAGCTAGATCTAGGCAACATCCTTGATAGATGAAGTGGCTACCATCTTTGTAATTCATAATTCTAATTTCTTGTATAGGACTTTGTGTATGTTATTTTTAGACAGTTCTAGTTAGGTGTCCTTATTAGCAGGGGGATTCACCTCTGCTAGATGTAATTGACACGATAATAAAGTCATTAATATCATTATCATTATCACTATCACTATCATCATCATCATCATCGGCATCATCTTTGGAACTACACCCTTATTGCATTTAACAAGCGGCCTCCTGATTAACCGAATTGAACAAACTAGTGTGATATAGCTTGATTGAACTTGCCAGTGTTCACAGGCGACTTGGTTGGCTTGTCCTTGTCGTGTGCTGTTTTGTCCTGGATTGAAGCAGGTCCTTTTATGTGAACAGTCACTGTAAGGTTTTTAGCCATCTCAGGGAACTTTGCACTTAGATAAAAAAAAATTCTGATTAGCCTGGAGCCTGGATTGCGCTCGTCCAGCACAGGTAACAGTAGCGGAAAACCCCAGAAATTAATTTTAATGATTGAAAACAGGGAATAACTTGGTAAATAAAAGTTTTATTCTATTCGGAATTTTCATTTTGTAATTCTGAGGCAAAAATCGTGAAGAATAATAGAATAATAAAGCAGCGCAATTCTTTGAGGTTAGTGGTAAGCTCGCGCGATGGCTCCATGGTGAGCGCGGAATTCTCCGGATCGAGCAGTCTGGGTTCGAGCCCAGGCCGGGGACATTGTGCTGTGTTCTTGGTAAAAACACTTCACTCTCACAGTGCCTCTTTCCACCCAGAAGTATGAAATGGGCACTGGCGAATTGTTGAATTGAGTCAACCTGGCAGAATGCTAGGGACATTTTTCAATGAACAGCATCCCATCTAAGGGGAGGGGGATGGGTGGCAATATGCCTATATACGAGTCATTAGGGAGCTTTAGCAATGACGACGGCGACGGCGGGGACGAGGCCTTGTGAAAAAGGAATTTATATTTTGTCTGAATGTCGCAACTCGGTAAATCAGTTCAGTACGCCTATCAGTCTAAAACTTTGCATAGGGTAAATATGCACTGACAGCGTTCAGTTGCAAAAGGCGATACGAAAAACTTAGCCATTGTGGTTCGCGTTCTTTAAAATACGTGGAACATAGTCATTTAACGTTGTTGTTTTGCAGAGGACGGCAGAGAAATGTACCATTGAAGACTGAAAATGCACGTGCAGAATCATTGTTCTGCTCATTAAATCTTGTTTGGTGACTCTCTTGTCGCCGTCATCGCCGCCGTCGCCGTCGCCGTCGCCGTCGCCGTCGCCGTCGCCGTCGCCGTCGCCGTCGCCGTCGCCGTCGCCGTCATCGCCGCCGTCGCCGTCGCCGTCGCCGTCGTGTTTTGCTAAAACTCCCTAATCCTCTGCAGCAGAAAACAAGGCGACTGGTACGTTTACCCACAACGTTTAGCGCACAAAAAGCTTCCCAACGCTTTTATTACGCGGTACAGAGATTTTGCGCTTTATAGAAATTTTTTCGTTTAAATCTTGTTCACATGGCATATATGACTAATTGTGCAGTTACTAACCTAAAGTAAGGTGATAGCTTCCTGGGAGCACGTACCGTCCACGTGTGTCTCCATTCATCGGCGTTTTTAAACACGTGATCATCTCGTGCAGTAGTGCTAGCTTTACCGCTGTCTCGGAGTAGCACGGCGCACTCGAAATGTCCAAATTTCTCCGCTAACATCAGTGGTGTTTCACGGGCGTTATTTCTTTGATCGATATCTAAGCGATATTTCTTCATCGATGCAATAACCATCCGCGTTATCAGATAATTTCCAGAGGCTGCCGCGTGATGTAAAGCTGTGTTTCCCTCGTTGTCTTTATCAAGCCAGAATATTTCTCTCTCTTCTATCATTAACGCCACTAACTTGGTACGCTGTTTAATGCAAGCGTGACAAAACACTGAAATCCCGAACTCGTCTTTTTGATGAATTTCAGCTCCGTGACGGAGCAAAAGACGCCCGAGGGACACCCTCAAGTGTTCATTGTCAAGATCGCAGACGAGGCGTATTGGAGTTCGCATACGTGAATCAGGTCTGTTGACGTTGCAGCCTACATTTGTTAGAAGACGTACTTGTCGGGGATTACGGCGAAGTATTGCCTGATGAAGAGTTGACATGACGATGCTGGCTGCTTTCTTCCCTAGTGATTGAAGAAAAAGCGTTTTCTTTCGCTGCAGAAACAGAGCCTGTATAAATTTAACAGGTTTTGACTTTCCAGTTAGATGGAGGGTTGCATTTATCGCGGGTAAAGCTGTGGAAACACCTTCCTATGTGCTCTTGTTCCCCTAGCATTTCTCGTTCTCGCAGACTTTCAAGCGTCACTCGTCCAGAAACTGACTGAGCCCAGTGGGTTCCTTATAGAAACGAGGAAAAACTAATTTTTTTTTATAATTTTTAATTATGTAGAACAGAGTTTCATTTGGCCATGTTGGCTTTTCTGCAAGCCAGCTAAGATGTCTTGGCGTTCGAGACTCTCAGTTTTGCCGTGGCTTAGCTCTCGAAGATTTTTCAGAATCTTTTGACAGTTTTCGCGCTAAAAAACAACTAGCACTACTACTACTACCACCACCACCACAACAATAACAACCACAAAAAATTCGAATATTTTCCTCTGTTAACTTAGATTTTCCGAAAGCCGTCTTTAAAACGATTCAATTATATCTAGAGAGAGATACAGAATAATATATTGTGATTCGGTCTTAAGATGGTAATTCCTAATTAAAGTCAACAAATCTGGTCTAACTGATTAAAATGATGTTGAAATAGATTTCTTTTTCATTTAAGACGTTAATTAGTGTGACATTGTGTCACAGTATAATTGTTATAGTCATAAACCTGACGCCTTATGATATCAATTATTTCGAGAGTGTCATTTTTTAAGTTCAAATATTGTTTTTAGGTCTCGTTTTGTGGATTTCATCCGATTCCTTCCTTTTCTTATACATGTGTAGTCGACTGTACATCATTCAAATAAATTGACAATAAATTGAGGAAACAGTCACAAGTATAATTCTTCGAAAAGTTCATTTGTTGCAAGGCACTCTCAGGACTTAGATTTACAATCACACAGGCCAAGCTGCAATTGCTTGGCGGTGACCAGTGCGACTGACGAAGAAAACAATTAATTCTTCAGTATCAGATATCATTAAATACATGCTCTGTATCCCTACCTGTTGTCGAGTCTCAGTAATTCGTGAAATTAATATTCCGTTTCAATGAAGTGAAAACTTTTGGTACCTTGACGAGATGTTACAATGATGCAAGCAAGTTGGCAACGGAAGTGCTCAGGCTGTATTTCGCCTCGTTAATATCAGTGCAGTAATACAGTTTGTTTGTTGTGAGAGGCCTTTAGGAGAACTGAGACCAAACTTTGTTTCTTTGATTTGATGACAACATTATTTACTAATTCAGCAGTGGGCATTTTAATGACTTTTGTTATTGTAACTACACAAACCGGCCTAAACAGATGAATACCTGATGATGAAATATTGCTTTGATTTGCCAGCCGCAGCTTAATTATTAATCGCAATGATATAATTTATAGAATTATCATTATTTCTTTTTTGTCGCTTTTTAGTACTTCAACCGCTTCATTACTGTAATTAAAAGTGCGAGGAACGTTTTATTAGCAGATTAATAACAAAGAAATAATTTTGTAGAGGAAAATAGTTTCCCTGATAATTTCAGAGCGAGGACTATATATTTTGAACATAGTTACCTTGCCCAGAATAACAAACGCGAAATTTTGTTTGTATAAACGAATTAAAAATTAATTGTTTACTTTCTTAAGATGTTTACATCTTTTCACAATCCATCAGCATGTGCAATAACCGAGGTACACAAAATAAGTATGCGCTGATGACGACCACATGGCTCTGACGTCATCATGCTTGGACGTGATGCATAGTGGGTAGGTAAATTGCTTTAGCTTTTGAACGTGAGAGATCTGAAAATGCTCCAAACAAGACCAGGCAGAGTTTTCATAATCACCAAACATGTCGCTGTTTTGAAACAAAAGGAGAAAATTATTTGAGCTTAATTTTCAGTCATGTTTTTCAAAGGGAAGCTAGGGAATAAATTTGTAAGAACGGATCGACCTATCTCTCTCTTTTTGGCTTGAGCCTACTCATAAAGTGTTTTGCTTTACCCTCAACCAGAAAAAGGAAAAGAAAAGATCTTATTTTATTCAGTTTTTTCCCTTTAATTAATTAATTAATTTGTTTAGTTTTGCACAAATTTGAAAAATAAGATCCATTAAAGACTGCAATAAACTCCCGACAACTCAAACCTTCAAGGGGAAATTGGAAAAGGTTGGGTATATCGGGAGTTTGAGTTATCGGGAATTGGAAACAAATGACTAGAAATAAAGAAAAAAAAATGTATTTCCATTCATACAGTGTACATTTTAACCAAATTTAATTATA
>JAHPZR010046812.1:0-22775 GCA_019787425.1 Platygyra sinensis | reverse complement strand
CTATATAATTAAATTTGGTTAAAATGTACACTGTATGAATGGAAATACATTTTTTTTTCTTTATTTCTAGTCATTTGTTTCCAATTCCCGATAACTCAAACTCCCGATATACCCAACCTTTTCCAATTTCCCCTTGAAGGTTTGAGTTGTCGGGAGTTTATTGCAGTCTTTAATGGATCTTATTTTTCAAATTTGTGCAAAACTAAACAAATTAATTAATTAATTAAAGGGAAAAAACTGAATAAAATAAGATCTTTTCTTTTCCTTTTTCTGGTTGAGGGTAAAGCAAAACACTTTATGAGTAGGCTCAAGCCAAAAAGAGAGAGATAGGTCGATCCGTTCTTACAAATTTATTCCCTAGCTTCCCTTTGAAAAACATGACTGAAAATTAAGCTCAAATAATTTTCTCCTTTTGTTTCAAAACAGCGACATGTTTGGTGATTATGAAAACTCTGCCTGGTCTTGTTTGGAGCATTTTCAGATCTCTCACGTTCAAAAGCTAAAGCAATTTACCTACCCACTATGCATCACGTCCAAGCATGATGACGTCAGAGCCATGTGGTCGTCATCAGCGCATACTTATTTTGTGTACCTCGGTTATTGCACATGCTGATGGATTGTGAAAAGATGTAAACATCTTAAGAAAGTAAACAATTAATTTTTAATTCGTTTATACAAACAAAATTTCGCGTTTGTTATTCTGGGCAAGGTAACTATGTTCAAAATATATAGTCCTCGCTCTGAAATTATCAGGGAAACTATTTTCCTCTACAAAATTATTTCTTTGTTATTAATCTGCTAATAAAACGTTCCTCGCACTTTTAATTACAGTAATGAAGCGGTTGAAGTACTAAAAAGCGACAAAAAAGAAATAATGATAATTCTATAAATTATATCATTGCGATTAATAATTAAGCTGCGGCTGGCAAATCAAAGCAATATTTCATCATCAGGTATTCATCTGTTTAGGCCGGTTTGTGTAGTTACAATAACAAAAGTCATTAAAATGCCCACTGCTGAATTAGTAAATAATGTTGTCATCAAATCAAAGAAACAAAGTTTGGTCTCAGTTCTCCTAAAGGCCTCTCACAACAAACAAACTGTATTACTGCACTGATATTAACGAGGCGAAATACAGCCTGAGCACTTCCGTTGCCAACTTGCTTGCATCATTGTAACATCTCGTCAAGGTACCAAAAGTTTTCACTTCATTGAAACGGAATATTAATTTCACGAATTACTGAGACTCGACAACAGGTAGGGATACAGAGCATGTATTTAATGATATCTGATACTGAAGAATTAATTGTTTTCTTCGTCAGTCGCACTGGTCACCGCCAAGCAATTGCAGCTTGGCCTGTGTGATTGTAAATCTAAGTCCTGAGAGTGCCTTGCAACAAATGAACTTTTCGAAGAATTATACTTGTGACTGTTTCCTCAATTTATTGTCAATTTATTTGAATGATGTACAGTCGACTACACATGTATAAGAAAAGGAAGGAATCGGATGAAATCCACAAAACGAGACCTAAAAACAATATTTGAACTTAAAAAATGACACTCTCGAAATAATTGATATCATAAGGCGTCAGGTTTATGACTATAACAATTATACTGTGACACAATGTCACACTAATTAACGTCTTAAATGAAAAAGAAATCTATTTCAACATCATTTTAATCAGTTAGACCAGATTTGTTGACTTTAATTAGGAATTACCATCTTAAGACCGAATCACAATATATTATTCTGTATCTCTCTCTAGATATAATTGAATCGTTTTAAAGACGGCTTTCGGAAAATCTAAGTTAACAGAGGAAAATATTCGAATTTTTGTGGTTGTTATTGTTGTGGTGGTGGTGGTAGTAGTAGTAGTGCTAGTTGTTTTTTAGCGCGAAAACTGTCAAAAGATTCTGAAAAATCTTCGAGAGCTAAGCCACGGCAAAACTGAGAGTCTCGAACGCCAAGACATCTTAGCTGGCTTGCAGAAAAGCCAACATGGCCAAATGAAACTCTGTTCTACATAATTAAAAATTATAAAAAAAAATTAGTTTTTCCTCGTTTCTATAAGGAACCCACTGGGCTCAGTCAGTTTCTGGACGAGTGACGCTTGAAAGTCTGCGAGAACGAGAAATGCTAGGGGAACAAGAGCACATAGGAAGGTGTTTCCACAGCTTTACCCGCGATAAATGCAACCCTCCATCTAACTGGAAAGTCAAAACTGTTAAATTTATACAGGCTCTGTTTCTGCAGCGAAAGAAAACGCTTTTTCTTCAATCACTAGGGAAGAAAGCAGCCAGCATCGTCATGTCAACTCTTCATCAGGCAATACTTCGCCGTAATCCCCGACAAGTACGTCTTCTAACAAATGTAGGCTGCAACGTCAACAGACCTGATTCACGTATGCGAACTCCAATACGCCTCGTCTGCGATCTTGACAATGAACACTTGAGGGTGTCCCTCGGGCGTCTTTTGCTCCGTCACGGAGCTGAAATTCATCAAAAAGACGAGTTCGGGATTTCAGTGTTTTGTCACGCTTGCATTAAACAGCGTACCAAGTTAGTGGCGTTAATGATAGAAGAGAGAGAAATATTCTGGCTTGATAAAGACAACGAGGGAAACACAGCTTTACATCACGCGGCAGCCTCTGGAAATTATCTGATAACGCGGATGGTTATTGCATCGATGAAGAAATATCGCTTAGATATCGATCAAAGAAATAACGCCCGTGAAACACCACTGATGTTAGCGGAGAAATTTGGACATTTCGAGTGCGCCGTGCTACTCGAGACAGCGGTAAAGCTAGCACTACTGCACGAGATGATCACGTGTTTAAAAACGCCGATGAATGGAGACACACGTGGACGGTACGTGCTCCCAGGAAGCTATCACCTTACTTTAGGTTAGTAACTGCACAATTAGTCATATATGCCATGTGAACAAGATTTAAACGAAAAAATTTCTATAAAGCGCAAAATTCTGTACCGCGTAATAAAAGCGTTGGGAAGCTTTTTGTGCGCTAAACGTTGTGGGTAAACGTACCAGTCGCCTTGTTTTCTGCTGCAGAGGATTAGGGAGTTTTAGCAAAACACGACGGCGACGGCGACGGCGACGGCGGCGATGACGGCGACGGCGACGGCGACGGCGACGGCGACGGCGACGGCGACGGCGACGGCGACGGCGACGGCGACGGCGGCGATGACGGCGACAAGAGAGTCACCAAACAAGATTAATGAGCAGAACAATGATTCTGCACGTGCATTTTCAGTCTTCAATGGTACATTTCTCTGCCGTCCTCTGCAAAACAACAACGTTAAATGACTATGTTCCACGTATTTTAAAGAACGCGAACCACAATGGCTAAGTTTGTCGTATCGCCTTTTGCAACTGAACGCTGTCAGTGCATATTTTACCCTATGCAAAGTTTTAGACTGATAGGCGTACTGAACTGATTTACCGAGTTGCGACATTCAGACAAAATATAAATTCCTTTTTCACAAGGCCTCGTCCCCGCCGTCGCCGTCGTCATTGCTAAAGCTCCCTAATGACTCGTATATAGGCATATTGCCACCCATCCCCCTCCCCTTAGATGGGATGCTGTTCATTGAAAAAGGTCCCTAGCATTCTGCCAGGTTGACTCAACAATTCGCCAGTGCCCATTTCATACTTCTGGGTGGAAAGAGGCACTGCGAGAGTAAGTGTTTTTGCCAAGAACACAGCACAATGTCCCCGGTCTTGGCTCGAACCCAGACTGCTCGATCCGTAGAATACCGCGCTCACCATGGAGCCATCACGCGAGCTTCCCACCAACCTCAGAGAATTGCGCTGCTTTATTATTCTATTATTGTTCACGATTTTTGCTTCAGAATAACAAAATAAAATTCCGAATAGAATAAAACTTCTATTTACCAAGTTATTCCCTGTTTTCAATCATTAAAATTAATTTCTGGGGTTTTCCGCTACTGTTACCTGTTCTGGGACAAGCGCAATCCAGGCTCCAGGCTAATCAGAATTTTTTTTTATCTAAGTGCAAAGTTCCCTGAGGTGGCTAAAGAGCTTACAGTGACTGTTCACATAAAAGGACCTGCTTCAATCCAGGACAAAACAGCACACAACAAGGACAAGCCAACCAAGTCGCCTGTGAACGCTGGCAAGTTCAATCAAGCTATTTCACACTAGTTTGTTCAATTCGGTTAATCAGGAGGCCGCTTGATAAATGCAATAAGGGTGTGGTTCCAAAGATGATGCCGATGATGATGATGATGATGATAAAGATAATGATAGTGATAATGATAATGATACTGATAGTGATAATGACAATGATAATGATATTAATGACTTTAACATCGTGTCAATTACATCTAGCAGAGGTGAATCCCCCTGCTAATAGGGACACCTGACTAGAACTGTCTAAAAATAACATACCAAAGTCTTATACAAGAAATTAGAATTATGAGTTACAAAGATGGTAGCTACTTCATCCATCAAGGAAGTTGCCTAGATCTAGCTTCCGTACATGGGTCTTTATTTGTTAATTTGTTCCATAGTCTTGGACCTAGATATCGAAAAAAATTGTAATAGGATGTCTATTTTAGCAGGGTTACCCTCTCTCTCCCGAGCTGTAATACACCGGTGAATAATTATAGTAATCAACCACAAAACATACTTTGACTGTTTGCAGGAGAATCAGCGATAAAACATGCTTTGCCGAGACTGTTGAATTTACAAAAAGAACAGCAGCTGGACACGTTCCGCGCTTCCGCCAAACGTCCGCCTGAAGTCTACCAACCTTCTGACGAACGTCGGGGCAGCTCGGCAGACGAAATGGGCCGACTGAAAACCGAACAAATACCACTGAAAAGAAAGGATTTTTCGTTTGCCGGATTTCCCGTTCTGGCAGGGCAACAATTTTCCAGCTTGAAAACTGGAAAGAACTCCCGGTTTACCAAGGAAAACCATGAAGCAGTGAACAGAAGCCAAAAGCAGATTCGACGAAAGGACACGTCTTATTAATTAACAAGTGTGTCGGAGAACAACAATGAGACAGGTCGAGAAAGGAATCTCAATTCTTTGAAGACAGTGTCTGAAGAACACAATGACTGATTAATTAGTTCACCAAGTCACTTAGAAAACAATTTGGCAACAATTGCATAGGCAGCAGGCGCTCGAATATCAAAAAGGGCACGAGATAAAGCGACGTGATAAGCTCGTCTTCTCGTCTATCGCTCCCTATCATTTCTCAAGTGCGTGCCACTCAGGTTACGCGAAGTAGCAAGAACTACAATCTTGGTGAGAATAAAATACGAAATAAAACCACCCAACCCCCCGAGTCAATGTTGAACTGGCGATAAACCCCAAAACCCACCATTTTTTCCATCATTGAAATGGAGGAAGGGGTGATCTTAATTTTTCATCTAAATTGTGCAAGATTCTAACCGACAGGGGCCATTTATAAACAAGTCGCGTCCCGTACCGTTACCGTATGTTCGCCGTCGTCCTGCTCAGTTAAGACGCAAAGATCACGCATCTAATGTTCGCGTCCAGCGTCATAATTTCCTGTAGCGTCTTAATTTTTTCATAAAACCTCATTTAGATGCATTGTTACAACCAGCAACAATTTGCACCAAATAATTTTTGTTTCTATATTCTGTGGAAAAAATATTAATTTCCCGGGAAAATGCCACTAAAATGCTCGAATAACGCTCAATGCTTTTGCCGCACCGGAATGCTCGAAAAAATGCTAGCATAATGTAAAAAAGCCTATTGTAGAAAACTCGTCCCACTGAAGGGGGTTACGGGTTACACGGACCGGCTGACCGGGTAACCCGCCTTGGTGGGGTACCCCCACCTAACATGTGATAAGTTACCCAAAGTTACCCTAGGCGGAGGACTTCACGATTCAATTCTTACCTTCGCTGGATACTGAAATATTTGTGGCTCACTGGAACTATTAAAGTAAACAAATGTAATCAAAATATAAGATAATTTGGTTTTATCAACAGAGTTGATAACGTGAATTGGCCACCGTAAAGAGATTAGCTTGGATTAGATTAACACCGTACATTAGGGGCGCGTTCGTTTGGGATATTCCGGAATAAGAATATATTCCGGCTATACTGCTCCTGGGAGCAGAATAGCCGGAATGGAAATCCAGGTATTCCGGAATGAGAATAGCTCCCAAACAAACGCTTACTCGCATTATTCCAATCATTCTTATTCTGGATTGATCCCAAACGAACGCACCCTAGATTTAGCTTCTGAATTTCTTTACGGTGGCCAATTCACATTATCAACCCAGTCCATAAAACCAAATTATCTTGTAACACTCCCACCGACGCAGCACCACAGTTTCTTTAGAAAGTTACCCCCTTTAATCAAAATATAGCCAATAAACAATTATAGCTGTTCCCACGGTTTATTCCCAAAGCAAGGCCTAAGCCAAAGCGATTCAAAGTCGTATTAAATTCGTGAACAGAATATAAACAATTGTTCTCTCAATTATGAAACAAAAGCACGTCATCTCGCATCCCGACCAAACAGGGCGCGTGCATACCAGAATCAAAACTACTAGAATTAGAAACGATCGAAAAAGGACACAAACAGCAAACCTTCTCGTATACACGTGCTTTATGACGAGCCTCTCTATGGGTATTTCCGACAAAATCGAAGACGCGACGATCTCACTATTGATGAAAAGACGATCTTAGAGAATGAAGCGACGATTTAGGAATTATTGCATTCAGATAGAATATTTGCCAGTCAGACCTAAGAGGAGAAGCCGTGAAGAGCTTTGTAGTCTCTTATAAGGGCAATGAGTTCGTTAGTAAATCGACGATTAGATGAAAAAAGCTCGACGAAGTCGACGTTCGCACGTACCCATAGAGGAGCTCAATGATGTAATTTGTTTTCACCTGGTCAAAAATCTCACTCCAGTCTATATCTAGACTGCATTCCCCTTTTTGACGAATGCTATCGGAGTGAAAAACCAGTTGAACGAAAACCCCAAAACGTCGAAAACAACGAAGGAAGCCACAAAATTTAAAAGTGAACAATCAGCTTCATTTATTTATCACACTCAAGGATGAAATAGCAGATGGACACGAAAAACGAGACCCAAAGCCCGTGAAAAAACCTTGAGGGTAGGCAATTTGTACAAAAAATCTCGATTTCACGCTGTTGAAGACAGACCGAAACGAAATTAGGATACTTTCTCTTGTTCCTCGAAAACTCAAAAATTAATATCAGTTCTGACTACTGCAAGGGTATACCACGAAACAGTACCAAGAGATTTGACGACGAAGTATGGAATGCGTTTCGGTGTGAAGCGTATTTGCGCGCAAAAAGCGCAAACTTTCCCTAACGAAGTTTCTACTTAATATCGCTTTTGCCAAACAGAATTTTGCAGTTTTTGAAAGCTAAGATCTTCTTCAATGTTAACCTGAAAAACTAAGCACGTCACCCATTATTTCAATTTTCACTTTTTAACTGTTGTGGAGTCATTTCGGAACTAGCACAACTACCTTGCACGCTACAGGCCAGCACTCAACGAGACTCGCCCTGTATTTAGCTACGTTTTTATAGGAAGAAGCATGAATTAAAAATAATAGCAAACAAATAAATGAGTTATATGATTACTGTTCAGCGTTGATTGGTAATTTTGCTTGTGGAATTACAAAATATTGAAGCGTAATTTGTCAAAGGGAACTGAAGAAATTTTTAAAATGTTGACAAAACGCAAGTGAATTATCCTCTGATTTCACAAGGATAACCATTTGATTAACCGTTCCATTAGTAATGGCCACGAGTTTTTTTCAATGATATCCACTATTGTGTGTTAACCATCGATAAATTACTCAGGTTGTTCACTTACTTCCTTATACTTAGGATGCTGTTGAGAAAAGCTACCGACAGCCATTGATGGGAAATTTGAAATGTAAAGCGGAGCTACAACACGTTTTAAAGCATCTTCCTTTTACGTTGTTTTTAGCCTCAAGTTGCTGTAGCTATCCGACAATACTTGCGGAAGTTTTCCAATCGTTCTGAGTTATTTGGACGCTGTTTCAAGTTTTTGTCTGCAATTTGAAGACAGCCCGCGGAAGCAGCAGTTTCACTGTACATCAGCTTTGTGAATCACTATAGACGTTTGGACATTCTGAGTTCGGTTGTTTGTAACGACGTTCTCTGGACGTAGGAAACCATGGTAAAAAGTATAATGGTTAATTTCATAAATCTATAATTTTGTGCCCTTTGCACTACCGAATGATCTTCGAGGAAGGTTATTAATCAACTGGAAAATCACCCTACGCAAAGTCGTGATTTTCAGGCCTATCGAGTGTCTGACAAACTATAATTAATTGTCTTGTTCGTTTGTATTCTAAAATAATAACAGGCTATGCAAAATAAATAAGTCTGCGACAATAGGAAATCGAAAGAAGGTGCAGTACGAGACAGGATACTCTTAATAAATTCGGTCTGATTACGCTCGGACTGACTGTACAGGTCCAGGATCGAATCTGCCAGTGGGGAACTCTCCCTTACAATATATGAATGGTTTTATACACTTAGCATGATATGTATTACATCGAATAGAAATTTTCAACCGAGCGTTTACTAACTTGAATATTGAACCCGCCTTCGACGACAGCCACTGTCTGCAAACCGATTACTTGGCAATTATGACCTACTTGAAGAACCCCCCTGTATAAGAACTTAAGATGTTACATAACTGAGGAAAAACGCGCACGTGAAGAGATGATTGTGAGCCACGTGCGCATGTGTTTGGCCACCTTGCGCGTAGCCCTCGCTTAGGAAATACAAAGACATTACTGTGCAAAACTATGTGCTCTGGACCACCCACCCCACCCCTCTGTAATGAAACCACAAAAGATAACAAGCGATAAGGTTGATTATTTTGGACGCATTTCCTATGTGTAACATTTGTTTATTTTTCTTTCTTTACAGCAATGCAAAAAATTCAATACTGAATTGTTTTCGGCACGACATTGTCGCACAGATTGTTGTCGATTTTTTTTTGCAATGACATTTATTAACACATAAACTCCCTTAGTTACAAATTTCTCACTTCAAAAATAATCATTTAATGTACAACAACCAAGAACAAAAAGCCGGTTCACACGGGTTTTGTTTGAGGTCGGACGCCGCCGAGACACTTCTTCCGGGTGTTTACTATTTCATGTCCGGTACTCAGTTGATGCCAAATAATTGAGGGTTTTTTTCTTTTCAAAAGGCTGGTTTTCACTAGCGCATAAGCATAAGCACGAGCCGACATACGCAGAAGCAGTAAGATGTTGATAATTAGCACCTTTTGTTCGAAATTTCCCTAATAAAAGGCGCTAATTATCAAGATCTTACTGCTTCTGCGTATGTCGGCTTATGCTTATGCTTATGCTCTAGTGAAAACCTTTTCAACACTGAAGGATGATTCCTGCAGAGCCCGCAAAAATTAAGTTATAATTACCGAAAAAAACCTCTTAGCATGGAACAGTTTGAACATAGTTGAAAAGATCTTATCAAGCCTGTAGCTCTCAATCTTCCACCGCAAGAGGAAATTGAACTTAAAGATCTCCACATTCACAGACGTTTCGAGTTAGAGATCGTTTTCACGTGACGTCTTCATCAAGCAGAGGGGGCTCTACGTTTTATTTTACGGAGAGTTGCCTGTCCAATTGCTGTAGGTGACTAATGTCGGAGTTGATACGGATTGAATTATTGTTGACAGAGAGTACTTTTTACAATTGTGTTTTATATTTTAAAACTACACCCATGCATTTATGTAATACCCAAATCGATGTAATTCTTACCTAGTTTTAGCGATTTTGAATTCGTTAACGCCCAACGCAATGTCGTCTTGCACAAGAACTAGTGTTTATTGATGATATGAGGCCACTTTTCGCAGCCTATGACTATTGCAGAAGAAAACAGTATAGTCGAACCTAGGGTTTTAATTGATGGAAACAAAAACAGGTAAAGTTTGACCTTTGTAACGTGTCCAAGACGAGCGATGCCGATTTCAGAGTTGTTTTTTGTTGGTTCAGTCCGATGTCATTTTAACACTGAGTAAATGTTAAATTCCCCGCTATGTCCCGGGGCTCGGGGGCCGGGGTTTCAATTGACTGATGCATAAAACACTGTGAAACGGCAAGTTTCTTTAGGGTCTTTTGTCTGATGGAACTAAAACCTAAGAAGGAAAGGTAATATTTAATTTTGGAATATGATTACGTCACATGAAAACTAAGAATATGATATAACACAGGCTTTAAGAATTCTTACGAGGTTTGACACATTTTAACTTTCTCGAGAATGCTTGAGAATTTAATCGCGGGGTTCACAGAGAAATAAACTAAAGTGAGTTGTTTAAAATAGTATCTCAAAAGTTACTGTGCAATGAGTTGATCTTTAGTAAATAATTTTTGCACTTATTGCTCGAACTTTGAGCGGAATCCGTCTTAAATCCTCGCTTCAAAGCGGCCATATTGCGCTTGCACTTACAGATGAGATGGAATACATCCCAAGGGAAAAGTAAAATATAATTATTCGTATTTTTTTAGTGTAGCGTTGTCTTAAATCATGTGTTCACATAATCAAAACCCCGACGCGTCTAGAATATGTTTCCAACATCATTATCAGCCATTATGAATGTGTAGTTAAAAGATTGACAGAATCGTGGTCGGTATATATATAACAACTCATATAAAATTGTTCCGATAGAAAGCGAAGAATCCAAACCGAAGAATAACTCGCAATCGTGTAACAGTAGATTTCATTCGATCTGAAATCAAAATTATACAAACATATTCTATTTTCTAAGTGCAATCAAGTAATTAACAAGTGAAAAAGGAAAAAGGCGAAATATATACTCGCGACAACCAAACGTTAATGAAAGCGCAACCACGCGGTTCGTAACATACAAACTTAAGTGCAGCAGATCACTGATGTTCTATAACAAAATCAAAGACTAAATTAACAATTCAAGGGTAATTTTCCATTCAATTACCTCTATGGCGAGTTTTCTTAAATGTCCTTGAATCAGTCTTAAAGTGTTACTGAAACGAAATTTTTGTATCGGAGATTATGGCGTTATTTTGTACTTGGAAATACGCTAATCATCGTGAGCGAATTCGTTTTTGCCAAAAGAAACCGGAAAGTGGTATTTTTTTAAGCTTGAAAACAACATTTTTGCTCCAAACGGTGTCCGGGGCCTGGAACCAAATGATTAAGGCTGATGACGTCACGAGTTGTATACAATTCGCCATCTTGGTTCTTTTCTCTCACGTTGTTTGTTGTTACACGGTCGGAAATTATGTCGGATAACGAGGAAATGTTGGGTGATTTTTCTTCGGAAGAAAGCGAAACCGATCAATATAGCGATGAAGAAGATGCTGGGGGATGATTCCCAATTTGCCCTAACGAATCGCATCTTGACAAGGAATTATAGTCAAACAAGCGTGGTGGTGAACGCGTACGTGGGAAACATCATGTCTTTGGCTACAGTTGGTGGAACACAGCCAGCCAGATTCCACGATTTCTACGAGAACCTTCTTTTCAATGTGCAATCGTTGGAAACGATGGAGAAACTGCAAAGAGGAGAATGGATACTTGCGGATGACTATTTACAAGCTACCAGGGATATTAAGAGGTATCTTGTGCGAACAGACGATTCTTGGAGGTTAGTGGATGAGCTCCGGAAATGGACAAAAAGAAACCCAACCAAATTTAAAGAAAGTGACAAGCCCTCAGTGGAGTGGTAAGAATTGTCAAGTCCAACAGCAGGAAGATGGCAGAAATCAGGGATGCATTTATTGTGGAAAACTAGATCAGAAGTCGGATGACTGCAAAACCGTTGCCACCGTCGACGATTGCGCGAAAAGTGCTTAGCAACAAACGCCTCTGTTAGAATTGCACCGGAAACAAACAGAGATCGAGCTGAGGATTGCAAGAGCCGTTCCCTGTGCCAGATTTCTCAGAGAAGTATCACACCTCCTTCTGCAACAGCGTTAGTAACCAGTTAATGACAGCAATCGACTTCAATGGAAAGACCAACTGTGATCTATCCGGTCGTCGTAGTGAAAGTGCCGGGAGTCAAATGTCGTGCGTTGCTAGACACCGGTGCTGGAAGTTCATGCACTTCGGCGCAGCGTTACTTGATCGCTTTAAGATCCGTCCTCATCAAAGAGAAGTACGACAGATCGAAATGGTGATGGGAGTGGTTTCTATCCTTGTGGGATCTTTAAGATCCGCGTAAAATCACTGAAGGAAGGTTTTATCCCTGGAAAACCCTCGCTACCAGCTGGTCCTGAAAAGGTATGGCCACTTAAAGGGAGTGAAGATGGACGATATGGACAGAGAGGATTTCCTTCCAGTGTACCTTATCTTGGGAGTGTGTGGCTATACCAAGATCAAGACTGACACTGCACTCTTATTGGAGCCGCGAACGAGCTTATCCCCGGGAAAACTAGGTTTGGATGAACCATTATTTCACCAGGGAAGGAATTGGTTCTGACTTCAATGCTCCTATACAAACATCAACCGTAGATTACGAAAATTCGTGCAGACCTGACTGCACGAATTTACTCGCAGATTAGACTCGCGGATTGTGCAACTGGTGACCAAGACCAGGGGTATATTCAGAGTTCAAAGAGCAAATTAGACGAGACGAAGAGGCTTGGTACAAGACTAGCCTTCCATGGAAGAGGAACCACTCACCTTTACCAAGCAATGAAGCAGGAGGTCTTCTTAAGTTAACCGGCCTCGTAAAGAAGTTACACAGCCAAGGAACGATAGAGCGTTACGATCAAGTGATCCAAGACCACATCAAGGCCGGAATAATCGACAGAGTTAGCAGACCTGCAACTGGGCAGCACGAGTTTTACATTCCTCACAAGGCAGTGGTACGTACCCCCATGTTAAATGCTGTCTAAATCCTGGTCCACCTCTTCAGAACAAGCTCTGAAGGGTCTTGGTCCTTTCTCGATTTCATCAAGTTGCAGTCGCATGGGAGATCAAGCAAGTTTTCCTACAAGTCCGAATCAAAGAGCTAGACCTAAGGCTAAACTGGGATGCAAAGCTACCACCAAGAGAGATGATGCAGAGTTGGATCTGTTAGGAGGACCGACCTCCCGAACGGTTGACAGTCCAGAGCTCTACAGGAGCCTATCAAGAAGACATTAAGTCAATCGAGTTGCACACTTTTGGTGATGCCAGTGGCAAGGGCGTAACCGCGCCCGTGTATGCTGTAGTCTTTCAAGAATCAGGCGTCAATCAGGGGCTTGTGGCAGCGAGAGCGAGACTCTCCAATAAGAGACTGTCGATTCCTCGGTTAGAATTTGTGTCTGGACATATGGCGGTGAATCTCTTGGCGAACATGGCCTAAGCACTGGATGGAGTTCTTCTCATGGAAAAGTACTGCTGGCTTGATAGCACCGTTGCCCTGCACTGGACCAGATCCCCAGGTACATATAAGCAGTTTGTGAGCAACAGAATTGCGAAAATACCAAGTACATTCGGAAGTGACCTGGCGGCACGTAGGGACCTTGGAGAATCCTGCTGACCTTGGAAGCCATGGTGGAGAAGTGACAAATCATCCCTCTTGGTGCAACGGGCAGGAATGGTTGAAGAACAAAGCAAGTTGTCCTCCAGATATTGTGACCAAGGCATCCGATGAATCAATTGCAGAAGTGAAAGCAATGTCTTGCTGTGACGATTGCAACTACAGATGAGCTAGAGACCCGAGCACAGTGGAAGTTGGGAGTCTTTGAAGACCTAATCACCGGCCGTGATGGCGTGTTTGTGGGGCGAAGCTAAATTCCGGAAAGTCGCATCTGGAGCACCCAATTCAGCAATTATATTCTCTTGAGTTAAGCTATGACCAATCAGTACACACCCACCAGAAACCCTGAATGCAGACCAGTATACAGGCCGCGAAGTGATGCTGCAGCGGAAGCTAGATTTCGCATCCAGGATGTAAACGAGAATGAACAATGACGATGCATATATTTGATGATAATGACTGATTTTCCAACTGTTTAAGTTACTGGACATTTGCTCTCTCAAGGCAAATGGGGGGAGGGTGTGTGCCAAAACGGGTATATAAAGAAAATATAAAAAATAGATCAAATTTCGTCACGCCAAAATATTCGGTATATTAAACTTATCATTTTTAGCCGTCCAGTCAGTCTTTTAATTGGTTTTATATTCTTTTTTTCACTGCTGATCCTGATCTAAATCAATAAAGGTCCGGCTTCACTCCGCTGCTGTTTGTACAAGTGGTTTATCCGAAAATTAGCAAGGCTGATTACACAGTATATATAGGTTATTGACCGAATAAGATTGGTCAATTAAAGATTTATTGTATGGCTTTCGGGGAAATTTTTCTTGCGGGTCGACAGCAGGTAGTCCCGAGCGGGCAAGGTATCTCCGTCTTGCCGCCCGGCTAGCCAGTCACAACACAGGATTCGTTTTATCTATGTCTCCTCTTACACAATTAAGTAAATGTAACGCGTGTGTAATTACATAGCCAGCATCATACTGTCTTCAGACGGTCACATTCGTCGGAAGAATGTGACCAAGACGAAGATAAACGATGAGCTCGATCAAGCATAGTTCTGACTAAACCTGTCTTTTACCGATTGTCGACACGACTGATGGTGCAAGAGTTAACCTTAATTAGTGGGTTTTACGTATACCTTTGTCTCTATTTGAGGCGATCGGTTCAGTAACTGGATACCCTGAAATGGGAGCACGCTATTGCATTCAGTTCCCATCGTGAATTTTACGGAGGAATGTGCCTTGTTAAGCGTGTCCAGGGACTTAGATGCTGTTGCTATCTTCGCATTATGGCGAGCGTATGATAAAAAACATCGAGGTTTTCTTCGATGCTGGGCATGAACACATTAGCTAGTAAGGAACCAAGAGGGGATCCCTTAGCCACACCATGAGTCTGCCATCAGAGAGGGAGCTTATGAATTACGTTCGCCACATGAGGAGAACGCCGTATGAATCAGCCGCCGCCCTAACGTCGTATAGTGAACAGACCCTGCCGGGCTTAATGCTGTCTGCCGCTCCAAACCTAACCTGCCGAACCAAACTGATCCAAACGCCTCTTTTGTGCCGTACCTAACTTATCAATTAGGCTCGGGGCATGAATGGAGCGGCGCTTGTCGAACTTTATTGAGTTTGGTTCGGCACATGACTGGAGCGTCGTTTCGACCGGGCCTCAGGCTGTTAGGCCCACCCCAAACGCCGCTCCATTCATGCCCCAAGCCTAACTGATGAGTTAACTACGGCAAATGAGCGGCGCTTGAATTAGTTTGGTCTGGCAGCTTGGGCTCGGAGCATCAGACAGCATTAAATTCGGTAGGGTCTGTCGCACTATGCGACGTTGGAGATCGAGGCAGCTGATTCATACCAGTTAACATTACAATGTGCTTCAGCTTACACGATCCGCTACTGCTCAGGCGACCAAAGATCCGTTAAAATCGGAATTTCTTTCTTCTTTTCGGTGTAAAAGCTAAACATTGAACGTTATCCTGCTACACAATTCTTCAGATTACCTTACTAACAAACGATGATCGATGAAGACTATAAAAACGTGGGTTTTTTCGCGATCGAGTCCGAGAGTGAAGATGAGTCCATGCGCGCTTGATCAATCCCACACACGCAGATGGATATTTAAGAATTATTCACCGAAGTGGAGGTAAATAGTCGTGATATTAACCGAGCCGCGAAGAGGCGGGCTAAATATCCACCACTTTCACCGACACTGAGGTGAATAATTGTTTTAGTATATACCACAGAAGCTGAATAACTATCGGACCAAAGAGTAACTTTGTTTGCAATTGTGACAATATATCGACAAATGGTCGGACAAAAAAATTCGCGCGCAGTGCGATGCTCACTCGCGCTCACAAAGTCACATGATACGGTAAGTCAGGTGATCAGTTGAAGGAAAACAAAAAGAAATGAAACGAATGACTTCAAAAGCTCGATGATTTTCAGTAAATTACCTGTTTTTTGGCTCTGACACGATGTTCAAATAAAAAGTCCAGTTTAATCCTTGAACGCTTTGTTCGGAACTGTTGCCTGGAAGATTGACGGTAACGTTGAAAGTGCAACTGTGAAATGTGCCGCCTGGAATCAAGCCATGAACAAGATGCTGGCTGTCCTTTTGTGGCTGTTGAATTTCAACAGATTTTCTAGCGTTGTTTTCAGGTGCCAATGTTGAATGGATGGAAGATGACACAGCTGTCATTCCGGTGCTCTCAGCCACAAGAGATCGATGCTGATGGATCTGCCGAAGAGCAGCCTGAATCCACAAAGTCAGTAATTGCGTTCGGCATCGCTTTGAATTGGTGCAATGTGGGAGTGTTGCTTAACTTTCAATAGTGAGCCGTTCTCTCAACGGTACACAGAATGCACAATAAACTTTAGAAAACTCTCTCTCTCTCTTTTGTTCGTCTTCTCCGTTTTTATTTCAGATTACTATTAAGGTGGCTCGATCGGATTTTTGGGTCACGATACCGTTCAACTTTGAGCGACTAGAGCACCACCATTATCGATCCAACAGAAAATCAAACGTTAGTGGTGTGCTAGAGACAGATGAAAGTTTCAACTGGGGCACATTTCACCAAGATCTGAGGAACCATAGCAACGAAATGACGCCATGCCCCATTTTACATAAGACCGAATAACTTGCCACCAGACATAACTTCGGAAATACGGCGTCGGGATCTCGGAGTTGACATAGCTGCCTCAACGACATAGTCTGCAATAACATTTAAAACAACTTTGCTTTTGTTGCATTTTGACACCTTGAAAATTCACTCGTAATTTTCTCGAAAACGCTCTCATAGATTTTTTTACAATTTTGTCATCGTTGAGGCAGCTATGTCAACTCCGAGATCCCGACGTCGTATTTCCGAAGTTATGTTTGGTGGCAAGTTATTCGGTCTTATGTAAAATGGGGCATGGCGTCATTTCGTTGCTATGGTTCCTCAGATCTTGGTGAAATGTGCCCCAGTTGAAACTTTCATCTGTCTCTAGCACACCACTAACGTTTGATTTTCTGTTGGATCGATAATGGTGGTGCTCTAGTCGCTCAAAGTTGAACGGTATCGTGACTCAAAAATCCGATCGAGCCACCTTAAACCGTTCTCACAACAAACCCTAGAAAACTTTCTCTCTCCTCGCTATTTTGTCCACAGGTAACCCAGGCTCACTGTGTGTGTCGCTTGACATAACATGGGTGAATATAAAGAACATATAAGGCGAAGTTTAGGTCTGAAAGTTTGCTAGAAAATGGAAATAAAAATCGATGAAACTTACCATTTGGCCAGTTGTTCTTGTCCTTAATACGTACACGCAGTTATGGGAAAAATAGTCTTTATCACCTTTCATTTATAGTAAAGTAGCAAGGTGGGAGGCTGACGCCAAAGTCGGGCTCCAATCGATCCAAAACAAGCAGGAAATTTTTTTTCGCGAAAATCGACTCCAGTCGCTAAATAAACACGCCACGCTCGAGGAACATGACTTTCTCTAAACCATGAATCCACTGAAGCATCTCCAGCTAGCAACGCGAAGCCACCAGGCTCCGTAGAACTTGTACATTAACCTACTAAAATGGCGGCCCGAAATCGTTGCCATCATAACCGGCACATTTCAAAAATGGCGCCGAGCTCGGGTCGCTGGGTGATGAGTATAACAAGTCCCCGTGCAGGGAAGGGATCCCCAGATTGCTCAAAGACAAAACTCAGCTCCCTTCCCTGCACGGGGTCCGCTGTATCTTTAATTTTGCATTCACACTTGAGAACACATGTATGCTCATCTTTGATTAGCTTCCATCTTGAGGACTGTAGACATGCTTTGTCCGCTTTCGGAACACTCTTCAGCCAGTGGTTCCTTGCTGTGGTGATTATGATTTCGTCAGTTACTAACGGACCCGACGTTTATCTGAACTTGTTTCTTCTTGCTTTGCAGTTGTTAAGGAACCGCAGTATCCATGCTGTTACTCTCATTGTCTGCCAGTAGGTGCTGCTCTCCAGCAACGCATCCCACTCATCCAACTTGCGCTCTTGCGCGCGAAGAACTGCCTCTACTGGCCTTACTCTCTTTATCTGTGTCTTCGACGTGCTGTTCAGTCTTGGCTGCCGCGGCCACTGCCTTTCATCTAAGAACCAATGTGGACCAGTAAACCAATTTCCTCTTTGCATCTTCGCAATGGTTGCTCCTCTACTTCCAAAGTCTGCGTGACCAAATCTGACCAGCAGCAGTACTTATAATTGTTGTTGATCGGACCTTCTTTGCTCTGTTAGCCACAAACACTTACCATCCCTCCCAGGATTGGTTCTCCAATTCAATGCTACCATGCTGTCCATCCAAATGGTTACAGAATTGATGGGCCATCGTTGGAGAGCATTAAAAAGATTTGTCGCCATGTTCGCTGCCATATGACCATTCACAAGCTCCAGTCTAGCTGGCTATTGAAGTATTTCTCTTTCATATTCTGTACTTTGATGTTAGAAGCCCATTGGCCACGCCTCCCTCATGATCGACAACTGCAGCAGCCACTGCACAGCATGCTAGAATGCTCGAGTCTGCGAAAAGATGTAAATGTACTGCTTCTACTTCTCTAATGAATGTAGCAATGCTTCTAGGCTCTCTCACGTCTTTAAGTTGCTTTGTCCACCTAAGCCACTGGTCTCTCAAACGGGTGGAGACTTCTGCGTTCCAACCCTTTTTCTCGTCACAGGCTTCCCGATAGACGTGCTTTCCTTCAGCCATAGTCCGTGTTTTATATATCAAAAGATATGCAGCGGAATCTGTAGTTGCCTCAAAAGTATCTGTCTTAAAACAATATGCTCATCGTCTCGCTTTAGAGGTGACCAATGTCACACATCCGTCCATCCTCCGTGAGGATTGACCTATATGATGGGCAATTTAACAAATAAATTGACGTCAGTTTTTCATGCGTCTGTCCTGTTATTGATCATAAATCTCGTCATAACATTGTCAAAGTAGCTGTGGATCCGCAGACTACTTTGACAATGTTATGACGAAATTCATTGTCTATAACACGACAAACGCATGAAAAACTGACGTCCATTTGATTTTTACGATAACAAACTGTCAAATTGTCTGCTCTCGCTCGTTGCGGCATCGCATAAATTATAAATTCAGCAGTCTGTCCGCTTATTGACGATAAAAATTAGCCAAAGAGTGCGCAAGAATTTGTGCTGTTATCGTAAAAAACAACTTCGATTAAAAACCTTGTGACTTAACTTTTGTAATCAGTTCAATTATCAAACCCTTTGTAAATGACAGGACTGAACTGAACAGAGTTTTAGAGCCGCAGGATGGAATGAAAATATTACCGACACTCGTGTTTACACGTACCGGCATATCGATAGATTTGTGATGCATTCGGGAACAAATAGGAAGATTTCGGTTTTGCGTAGTTTGTAACAAAGTTCTATGGACGCAGGAAAATATGGTAAAAAGTATCGTTAATTAACAGGGGCGTTGGAATTTTCAGTTTTGCGGATTTGGCCAGCTTTTGGCCAGCTTTTGGTCCGTTTTTTCGATTTTCGCACTTAAAAACTGCGGTTTTTCGGTGTTGGTGTCTTGTGCGGTTGCCGCGTTTTCTCCATTTTAGCGTTTGCATGGTTTTAGGTTTTTGTCAACAATGATGGCGGTTTTTCGGATTTTTCTGCACGATGCATTTTACGGTTTTTCTGGTTTTGGTCGCTCGTTCCGTATATACGTGGAATGAAAGCAAAGGGAGACTGTTTGGTTGCAAAATAAAGTAGTTTAGTCGTGAAATGGGGCTGCCATTGTGCCTACGCAAATGAAAATTCTGTCAGTTGTAATCAAATAGTAACTTCACAATGCGGTGCCTCTTTTAAACAAAAATCACCTAAAATAAATATTTTTCGTGTAAATTGGTTTTTAGTTGAGGGACCCTGGGAACGAGGAAACAAGGTTGCCATAGGTCTGAGAATCTATAAGTCTGTGGAGATGATTTACAAAAAAAGAGGAATATTTTAGACTACGATGTGTTATGCATTAACGAGCGAATACGCAGACAGAATTTCGGAACATAAAACAAGTTTAGACGTATAAAAGCTAAATAACAGAAAAAGAGGATGCTGAGGACTACCAAACCTTGGTTAGTGAGGGCTTTTATCTCGGTTTTCAGTTTTAAACGAAATTTTTTAGCGGTTTTGCGGTTTTCGGCAATTTTAGTGCGTGGTTTTTCAGTTTCTAATAAGCCCCCAAGCCCCCTCCTTAATTGCATAAATAAGTAATTTTGTGCCCTAATTGCACAACCGGAAAATCTTCGAAGAGGGTTATCGAGGCCTATCGAGAGTTTTGCAAACTATAATTAATCGTCTTGCTCGTTTGTGTTCTAAGTTAATGACAGGTTCTGCAAAATTAAAAAGTTTGTGACAGTAGAAAATTCAAAGAAGGTGTACGAGATAGAATACTGTCAATTAATTCAATCTGATTACACTCGGGCTGACTACATGGGTCCAGGATCGAGTCTGGAAGTGGACGAAGTGGGGAACTCCCTTACAATATATGAATGGTTTTATACCCCTTGCATTGTATGTAGTACATCGGATAGAAATTTTCAAGCGAGCGTTTACTAACTTGAATATTGAAACCGCCTTCTACAACAGCCCCAGTCTACAAGCCAATTACTTGGCAATCTATGAACCCCCCTATAAGTACTTAGATGTTACATAACTGAGGATGTTCCATAACTAAGAAAAAACGCGCACGTGATGGGATACTCCTGATCCACGTGCGCATGTGTTTGGCCGCCTCGCGCGTAGCCCTCGCTTAAGAAATATGTGCGCTATGGGCCACACGACCTACCTCTCTATAATTAAAACAAAAAAGATAAAAAGCGATAAGGTTGATTTCATTTTGGACGCACTTCCTTTGAGTAGCATTTGTTTATTTTCGTTTCTTCATAGGAAAGCAAAAAATTCAGTATTTGCTTTCGGCATGGCGTCAAATTGTTACCGTGCAGATTGTTGTCGATAGATTTATTTCATTTCCTGTTTGCCATACTCTGAAAAGAGAAATTCTAACGGTTTAATTTCGGTTCCACGAGACTCGCAATGAATGTTTGTATGCTGAAGGCCATGCTGTGTCACAGCCGGACAATGGGTATAACCACAGGTATCCCAGCTCCTTGAGAGCTGTGAGCGTAATAGCCCCTTTCACGGTTAACTCTGCTCATCTGCATTACAGTGAAATCTAGCATGTATGTGAGGCAATTTCGGGCTATTTTGTTGTTTTAGCCCGAAATTGCCTCGCATCCACGTTGGATTGCTTTGTAATGCAAATGAGACAAACTAACCGTGAAATGGGCTATTGACATTGCATAACAGCGCAATTATAATAAGAATTTGCAAGGGAACGTGACTATCAGACGTTATTACAGTTCGAAATGTGGAAAAAGTCAAGATAGGTCAACTGAAGGATAACAGCCTTAATTTCTTCCCAAAATCTCTGACTGATCGTTGATACCTGCTCCATTTCTCGAATCAGAAATATAAGATCGTTACGTTCCCATATATCCCTTATATTTAAATTTTTACGCAGTGTTCAGGGAGCTTGGCATGTCAGCGGTATAAACGTTCCAAGAGAAAGCTTGTTGTAAGCACAGAGGGGAATCGGTTATGAAGCCCGGCAAACATCTAAGGAGAAACAAAGATGCTACGACTTGTCTTTGAAGGTCCATAACCTTGCCGGTGGAACGTATGCACGTGACGTCATGGCAGCCATATTGGTGTTCCCAAACGATGAAACGGCGGCCATCTTGGTGTACTAAACCAATCTTGTAAGAGTTCAACTCTTATGTAATCACTTTCTTTTGTTTTATAAATTTGCATGGCTGCTGGACATGTGAGTGCCCGCTCTATGATCTTTAGCTCTGCGCTTATGCAAGCATTACGTAACCAAAACGTTGCTATCGCTATTTCCTGGGGCAGAAGTGAGCAATAGTTGTGTCTTGAATGATTAAGGCCAGAAAAGTAAACAAAAACAACAAAGAACCTTGGCTAAGGTCATGCCCGTTCCGCTAGTTGTTGTACACCGATATAGTCTCTACTTTCTGATAGGCTCCCGGGCGTGCTCTCGCACGTGAGGTCACGTGGTTCTATTATGTGGAAGCTCTTGTCTTGTTTGTTGGGAAGGTTTGATAAAGCACTGCTAAAAACTAGAACGAGTTTACGTAATCTGTCGCATCAAAAGCCAACCGCTCACGTTTAATACGAATCACTCACATAAAAAAAAATTTGAACCAAATCACTCCCGTCAAAAATAGCAGAGCACGCGTGGACACGATGTGCGGTGGCACGTCTTCTGAGTGAGCGAACCTTCGCCCCCTAAATTTGCCAAATTTACGAAGAAATCATAGTCTTCGGCAAAAAAACTTAATATGCAGGACAAAAATTCATGACAGGGAGAGGACATAAACACAAAAGGGGAGAAAGAGGCTCGACCCGAGGGACTGCAACTCTAAAACGATCAAATATGGCGGCATCACTGCGACAGAATGAAGACTTATCTTCAGTGACACACGAGCCAACAAACGAACAGCACAAGCCAGAACGTACCCTGATTGAACTCCACGAGTCGCTGGTAGACATCCAGATAAACGTAAATGACATTCTACGCGAGAATAAAGAGATCGTAGCGAGATGGAAGAGCTCAATGAAATCATAGTTAATCAACGGTTAGTCGGCAG
>JAHPZR010046807.1:0-21275 GCA_019787425.1 Platygyra sinensis | reverse complement strand
AATACCTGTCCAGCGGTTGCTCATATGAAAGTAAAAAGAGCAGTCACTTGTCCCTCGATGTTTACCTTTCAAATCCGCCAGACGTGTTCACTTATACACGTTATCGAGAGTACTACTGTGGTTTGAACCTTCACTAGCACAATGATTGCCTCGTCCTCCGACGAAGAGGATGGTGAAGACATTATCGATGGAGACGAGCACACACAGGAGCTACTTAGCATTTATCAGCGAGGGGAACAATTATCAGCCAACTCCACAGCTCCCACTTCTTCACCAAGTGCCAGTCCATCGTTGCACACTCCGAGCCCGACGCCTTCCGTTCTTTCAGAAGCCACAGTGTTGGAACAGCAAGAAGATGACGAAAGAAGGGAGAGACTACAATTGTATATTTTCGTTCTGAGGTGCATTGCATATCCCTTTAATGCTCGACAGCCAACGGACATGGCTCGAAGGCATGCGAGAGTCAGCAAGCAAGATCTGGTAAAAATTAAGCAGAGATTCGAGGATTTCCTCAAAGGCGACACCAAAATTGCTTCCGACGAGGCGTTCTACAACGCAGTCCGGGCCTATTTTGATATATTTATTTGCAGTGAAAGAGTACAAAAGATGGTCATTAGTGGAGGTTGTTCATCCAATGATTTTCGTGAGGTTTTCAAGGCAATGATCGAGAAGCGTGTTCGAAGTTTGCCAGAAATCGACGGGATCAGTAAGGAAACAGTGTTGAGTTCGTGGATGGCAAAAAATGATGCTATTTTTCGTGGAGAGGACGATCCGAAAAAGGGTCCCAGAATTGCGGCATCTGCCGCATCGGAACTGATATTATCCAAAGAGCAGCTTTATGAAATGTTCCAGACCATCTTAGGAGTGAAAAAATACGAGCACCAAATATTGTTCAATGCTTGTCAGGTATGACACCGATATATACTCTACTGTTTTCTCAAGGGTCTTTGATGTCGGTTTGTTGAGTTTTAAACCGTGTTCAAGATTTCTTTGTGTGATTTCGTTTGATTACTAAGAAACGAGAAGATCATGCACGCTGCTCTTATAAATCAAAAAATGATTATGTCGTATTGCTTATTAATTAACTAGTTAATTACCGTGTTTATACAACTGCTAGCTAGGATTTTAATTTATCGATTTATATTCTAAATATGCAATAAAATATTTTGATTCTTTATTTTGGATTTTTTGTGTTTACTTGTGGTTTCCCGTAGACGTGTATTTATACAAATAATGCAATTGATCTCAGGAAGTGTTTGAGAGCAAGTCAAGGAAGTAAATATAAATTAATAGCCAAAAGCTACTTTTAAAAATCTCATTACAGATATTTGGGAATGTAAGTGTGGCTACAGGCCAATTATTTCCTACCTCGTTAGCTCCCAGCCAGAAGTTGAGTAGCCCCCATTCATGCTTAAAGAGCAGATTTAAGTTGACTATGTTTTTTGACTTCTGGTTGGGGGCTAGTCAACTTCTGGTTGACAATGAAATGGTTTGGGGCTAACTAACTTGGGAGCTCAACAACCAGACACCCTCAGTCACTTATTAACTTATTAACTAATTTAAAACATTGAAGACACTGGTCATAATAAACCATTTAAAAACATGTAAACTTATCAGAAATCAAGGCTTTAAGGGGACCAGTTTGTTATCTAAAAGTAGTGTTAATGAGTTATGGGAGAAGTTGAAAACTGGAGCACTGGTAGTAGAACTTGGCACATTTTAGGATGCTTGATGATATTTGCTCTTTTGAATTTACTGTAAAGTTACAACATCAGCCCAGTCCAATCCTGGTTTTCTTGCTTCAATCAGTAAGTAGTTATCATTCTTTGAATTTTATTTCTTATCTTTACAGCTTGACAGTGCTGATGAACAAGCAGCATGTATTCGTCGAGAACTGCATGGAAAATGTAAAGCAATTGCGGACCAAAGAAAGGTATTTGATAATTGGTTTAATCTTGAGGTAGCTATTTTAAGTTTTAGTAGCAACACTGCCTGCATGGAAAATCATTAATTTTAGTATTTCAATTAAGACCTGTTTTAAACTATTTACATTATGACACAACTGACATAACAAGATGACTATGATCATTATTTATAAACATGAAATTTAGGGGAAAAGAGCAAAAAAAGTCTTATTTGGTCAGTTCAGTCAAATTGTGTGGAATGCAGGGCTGTGCTCTAGGAGTGCCTGGGTTTGTGACTAAAAGTGTTGTTGGTTTTTTTGGTTTTCTACAGCGTCTGCCTGGCTTTATACACAAAGATATGGAAACCCTGTTTGTTGAAGAACAGCAATCTGCTATCAATCAACTTATGGCTAATTTGGAAAGTCAGCCCGTTACTAAAGGATCATCTGACTCTAAGTATTCAATGCCATTTAACAGAATCAAAGGGTAGGTAATGCCATTCTTGTATCATCCTGACAATTTCCTTCTTTATGACTTACAGGTACATGTAGAAGTTAAATTGAGGTGGCTCCAAACGGTTTCTAGCACTTTAGAGATTTTGGTAGGTCGTTATTACCACTCTTTATCAGTTGATGCCACAATCATGGTTCATGGTACTGTAGAATTCCAAAAGTAACGGTTCCCATTACTTTCAGATTTAGCAGGCGTAAGGGGTCGCTACTTTCAAGTGGCTGTAGCCATTACTTTCAGATGGTTATAAAATGTCTATACAGTAACAGTTGCTTGAGATAAAGTGGACCCATAACACAAGAAATTACAGCCATTATCAGTCACACGTGCCTTCAAGGTTTTTTGCCATTTCAAAAACTAAGTTTTGGTGGACGTCAATCAAATGTATCCATGACAAGGTCGTGTTCATTTCGTCATGTCAGTTTCATGGCTATGTTCGATCGTCAGTGGATCAGGAATAATCGCTCAGTTATTATGACAAAATAATTCGCAATTTCGCAGAGATGGAGGGCTATTATGTAGAGAAAACGTGGTTTTTCTTTGAATTGCATAGCAGAAACACTTTTTGCAAGCAAAACGTTTGTGAAGAAGGCGGCGTACGAAACAAAACTAGAGCTGTAAGTGATCCGCCAAAGAGGAAGTCGAAGAAAGGAAAGATACAAGGTAGCTGAAAAAGTTGTCCTCTGAAATGAGTTGCTTTATGTGGAGATTGACTTTTTATCAGCTTGTTATGGATGCAGATTATTTTCTCTGCAGAAATTCTTGTCATTTGCCTTGCTAAAACACTGATAATCCATGCAGAGATCTATCCTGAAGAGTTTCAAGTGTGGTTGGAATACCAGACAGGCAAATTATATACAAAGCAAACCGTCAACAGAACCACACGGCTTGTGGAATTGTCAGTAATAAAAAGGTAATGAAAGCCGCGAGAGATTAGCAGTTAGACTTTTGTAGTTCATTCTGTAATAAAGGTTATTTATTTATATTTAGTTCATTCTCATGTTGTTGTGGTTGTACAATGTTTGTAAATTTGTACAGTACCGCCTGAAAGTATTGACCCATTTGCTGCGTTCTTGCCGCGGGGCCTCCACGCGTCAATGACGCGGTATTCCCGCACCCAGCCTCGTCTTTACCTAGGTAAAACCGAGGACAGCATTCGTCCTGCCGCGGCAGCATTTAGAACGAGGTATTACCTCGGTAAGAAAGACGCGTCCAGTTTGAGTAGCATTTTGTTTCCCAGCAGTTTCTTCGCGACAAAGCGTGCTTGAATCCGCAGTCTTGAATCTGCATTTTCATCCCAACGTAGCATTTGGTAAAGCCGATCATCGATATCGGTTACGAGATTGATAACACAAGGAAAATTTCGGTAGCTACATTACATGTATATGAGCTTCATCAAAAATATCTGTAACTTAGTATAAAATATCGTGGTACATATGACTCCGTTCACGTTGTGTTAAGCATTCCCTTTCGCCATGAAGAACGCGACATCACGGGTTCGCTATCTGATTCATGTCCACGCATCTTGCAAACGGCCGAGAAAAGTGAACAAAGGAATGGCTCTGATATTCATTTCGATGAAAAGAAACCAGGATAATACATTTAAATTCAATTCCAATTTATTTTGTTGCCATCAAAATCATTCGTACTTCTCTGTTTCTTTGCGCTTCGCTTTGTAGCCGGCAGAAAACAGCTACTGCTGTTCATGCCTCGTTAATCGTTCTTGTATAGCTGTCAATAAATCAGTGATTGGAGTTTTTCTGGTCCAAGTTTTGTCTCTGTTTCCTTGCAGCCGATCGAGATGTAAGCTTTATTATATGTAAGAATATGTAAATTCTACTGTTTTTCGTGGAATCTGCTTCAAGGAGACCAAATCATGAATCAGAGAAACCATCAACGGCCTTTTCACAACTACCTGTTTAATTACAGCACTTCAAACGTATCATAACTTAGCACACAGGTGATCCGAACTGGCCCTGCATTCTGTAGTTGCTCCGCACACAATTAAAGCAAGAACGGATAAAATAAGCCGCCATTTGTTGGAAACAGACTCAACGCTCAGCTCGTTTTGCTTGAGTGCGGCGGTGACATGTCGTGACATGTCATCAAAACTTATGTCAAAACAATGATAACAATCGATCTGTTTTCACAACAAACAGTCTCCTGAACACGGTCCGCACTTCAGAATTTTTAACCCTAGGGTTTGTGTAGACGACACAAATTTATTCAGATAAACATATTAAGCTCGTGACCGCCTAGCAAATCGTAAACCTATCGGTCGATCAAATATTATAAGTGAGGCGCTTTGTAATTGTCGAATTACTTGTAGTAACCAATCAAATTCGCCTGTTCCCACGGCATAGTTACCACGCGCTAATAATGGATCGAACTAGACGAAAGTTCAAAGTAGCTTTTGCCTCCAAGGAAAAGCGATATATTTTAAGCTGTATCTCGGCCACTGCCTTCATTGAGGGTAAACAACTGCTTGTTGTTATTCCTGATCAAAATGTTGGAGAATTCGCTCACCGGCACCATGTAAGGTTCTCTGCTTATAGTTTCGTTTATGAAAAGCTGACAAAAGACATTCCGCTACTTTCGCGTTGCATTCCAGGGGTTTTCTGGAAGTAAAGGGTATTGAAAAGTAATTTACGCAGTTTCTTTCTTCATTTCTTCATTTTTTACCTTTCAAAGTTTCAGTGTGTACGTAACCCGCTTCGTTTATCTGTACCTCCAGAAGTTAGAATCATACCCGTTTGATTTCCGCTCATTGCAACACAGCATTTAATACAGGTAATCTTCCTTTAAGGATAAATATTATTCGCCCGTATATGCTTGACCATAAGGAGAATCGGTTGTTGTTTTTACATTTCATGTTACCTTTCGCGGCGCAAATTCAAATTGTGACCAACTATGCTTGTTCGAAAGATGCTACATGTTTGATTTCCACTCATTCCTGGCCTCTGTTGATTCCTATACTAAGTCGCGACGTTGCGTTACTACTTTCAATGCATTGTTTGTAAAATAAAAGAAAAAACGAACTGGACTACGAACAGTTTTGTTTTACCTGAAATTGGTAGTTATGTAACGCCGTTTGATGGTACTGTATCGACCACTGTATCAACGCGTTGTTGACTGATTACAGCAATAGCAGACCGCTTCATCCAGCTGCTGTTCTAATCCGGCGAGTGACCTTCAAAACCATGGAGTTCTTAAAAAAAATTTATTAGTAAAGTTGGCACACGTAGATTTCGAAAGAGCGAACCAAACTAGAGGATAGGAATTTACATGTAAGCTATCCGACTTTCCCGATCGAGCGTGTTTCTTGATTCCGGATTATGATGGAGTTTACATGCAACAGTGATGAAAATTGCCACTCTACTACATGTAGCTCGATTCACATACATGTACATTACTTTCCCGAGGTATTACCTCGTCTGTTTTGCCGCGGTATTTTTAAAGTTGCGGTCGCACTCGTCTTTACTGCGGTGCTACAAATTTTCACCCGCGGTGGACGCGAGGTGGGAGCACGCGGCAAAGACGGGGTTTTGCCGCGACCTGATGGGTCCATACTTTCAGGCGGTACTGTAGCTTCAAAACATTGCCCGTAAGCGAGACGAACGAAAAGGCGCTTCAAACGATTTTATAAGTCTTCCTTCTCAGTTTCTGTTTATCGACGAGTCAAGTAACAATGAAAGAGTCACTCGGATACTCTGAGAATTTGACGCCGTTATTGTCATGGATACATTTGATTGACATCCACCAAAACGTAGTTTTCGAAGTGGAAAAAAATCGTTGGAGGGCGCGTGTGACTGATAACCACTGTAAACATTCCAACTATAAACAAAAAAGGCACTAAACCAGTTGGTACTGTGTAAGTATAATGGTTGCATTATATCACAAAACAACTGATTACCCTTCAGTGTATCAATTGATTCTGCTGTTAGACAAACACAGTTTGTATAAAATCATAGTTTCAAGAAAAATTCAGTCAAGTTCCAAAATAAAATCACGGATAGCTCTTCAAGTAAACGTTCAGTCCTGCTTTCAGGCTTTTCCATCGACATGACCTGCACTTGAGAACAGAGACTTTCTCTTTTAGTGACTTCAAAGGGCTGCTACTTTTGGGAGGCGCACTACTTTTTGGGGGACTGTTACTTTCAGGGTTTAATGGACAGGTAAAAAATTGACATTATTTTAGGGGAGCGGTTTTTTTCAGGGGACATTACTTTCAGAATTCTATGGTATCACAAAACTCCCCCAATTATTTGAAGAGGCTGGTATTATTTTCATGACACAATAGGTTACCATAGTATCAGTATGACTTGCTAAAAACATCCTTAATTTTAGCTGTAAGTACTTAGAATTCAAAAAATGGAATGGTGACCCATAGCCAGAATAAAGGAGTACCTCCCCCCATGCACCCCTGGGAGTGTGTGTCCGCGTAAGGGAGTTATCTTCAATTTTTCCATTGGAAACCTATGAAGTCTTAACTGCATGCAATTAATCCCTAGACCCCAGAACACAATTTCCATGGTTGAGGTGCAAGATGATGTGGATTCAATACTGTCCAAGTCTGATGTCATGCTGAATTTCACCATTGAGGTAATAAGTTGACTTATTTATTGAGGGAGTGACAGAGGACTGTACTGGGGCCAGCAAGGCCACTTATTCAAAACCCTCCACCTCTTTTGGCTCAAATGACAAGTAACAGCTATTGTCTGTAGTGAGTACTAATTCTAGATCAGCTGTGAATGTGTGTATGTTGCGGTTAATTTTTGGTTTCAGTTAATTTTATAATTTAACCAGTTAGTTTTTTCTAACTAGGTGATTTTATTTTTAACTAGTTAGTTTTTTTTTCTAACTAGGTGATTTTATTTTGAACTGGTTCGTATTTTTAAAACTGGGTTGAAATTTCCAAACCAGGTTACACCTGTAATTGCAAAAGGGAAGGGTGAGTCTGGGACCAATAACTTACTAGACCAACAAATATGAGCAAATTTGCAACGATTGCTTGAGTGGCTTGGTGGAGATGAAGATGGACTTCAAAGTCAGAGGTTTGCAGTTCAAATCCAGGTGAGTTCAAAATAATAATTAAAAAAACTGGGGGAGGGGGCTAGGTCTAGGGATAGGGTGAGGGGGTCAATAGGGCTAGGGATAGGGTTAGGGGGGTCAATAGGGTTAGAAATTGGTATAGGAAACACCCCCCCCCCCCCCCAATAAAAAAGTGGAAAAATCACCCAGTTAGAAGAAAACTGACTAGTTAAAAAAAATGACCTAGTTAGAAAAAAACTAACTAGTAAAATTATAAAATTAACTGAAACCAAAAATTAACTGCAACATGTATAAAGTCAGCCTTACATACGTTCAATTTGTGGTACTGCTAGTTTTAATATCTATAAGATTGCATCAGTAGTATCCACCATTTGTGGTGCATTATCAACGGAGGCATTTTTACAAGTAGTAGAATAACTTATTTGTAACTATACGTTGTGACCTTGCTTTTTATATTAGGTCATTGTTGTAGAAGCAAGAGGACTTAAGTCTCTTCCACCAATGAAAATTGTTTACTGCACCATGGAGGTAACCTAATCTATTCTTCAATTTCTAATTAATTTTCTGTTGATTTCTATTCATTTTTTATAAGGTACCTTGCTAGGTATTTTTTGCTCTGAACACTGCCTTGAAATTTATTGGAATGGATAAATTTACACAATCATGAGGGCATTCTTTAGACTCAACTACAGCCCTTAATGAGCTTGTCTATGAGCAGATCACTAATTCTATTATTTTGCAGGACTGCCTGTGACAGAACCAGGCTTGAATCATATATAATGGCATTATTTCTACCCTGTTAAGACTCACTGAAATGTATGTGTATGTTCTTTTTCTTCTTTGTTAGGTGGAAGGTGGAGAAAAATTTCAAACTGATCAAGCTGAGGCTAACAAACCTCTGTAAGTAAAATGGCTAGAAAATACAATTCTGTCCTGTTTGGCAGATATCTTCATTGTGCCTGCACCTTGATAAAATGGCTAACAAACAGTCAATCATAAAATTAATGATATCATCTGTTAAAGTGCACCTAACCCCAAAATGTTTTATTCACTAAAAGGAATCTACTTGTTATTTGAAGTACTTCTGCGAAAAAATTTTTTTGATTCGGATAAATCCTCAATTTTCTGTGCCCCGACAAAATCTCGAAAATACTGCCATTTTTGTTTCATGACCGAGTCTGAGGAAAATGGGTCCAGCGTCTGTAGTGATGTCTTCCCAGGAAGATCGAATATCTCCTGTCCTCTCATTTCCTTGAGGATGATGCAAAACATATTTGAAAAGTGCGCAGAAACGCCTTCCAGAGGTGCTATCAGCTGTTGCAGCAATATCCCAGATTTAAAGAAAGATATACTGTACAATTTAATGGCGATGATCGGTCAATAGTACTATAAAAACGTAAACAATGGTTGATTTTGTCGAACTATCAAACAAGCGAACTAATGTGAGAACCAATGAAGAACTCTTAGTTGAATTTGTTCCGCAGACTTTCAAACGCTATTTTCAAAATTTTCTGCTGAAAGCCAATCAACAGTTGTAGAGATACTAACGACAACCTATATCTTCCAATCCCACAGTATTTATGACATATCCAGCAAAGTCATGCGACCGATATACACCTAATTGCAATAAGGTTGTCATAGAAAAAAGCAAACAGCAAAAAGCTAAAAGCCAACTGGGATTTAATTAGCATGTAATTATCATAGCTTGCAACATTCACAACACACGCTTATAAATGAATATTAATCATGGAATATGAATGAAATCATTTGCATCAGTTTCTTGGTGTCAGTAAAGCAGTTCGAGGCTGATTATCTAGCGAATTTCAAACGTGTTCGAATTACAAACGTGCACCGGATGTAAACTACTAAAGAATGGTTCCATTTTTTTTCCAACAAATGTAGCCTGGGAAAAATTCCAGCAATGCGACGCGTCTTTCAGTTGAGTGCTAATAAAATAGAAAAGCCAATTGCTGTTCATCATGCTGCTGAAGTGCAAGAAATTATATAAGGTGCAGGAGCTTTGGTCAGATACTTTGCACCTTACAGCGCCGATTTTAATCCAATAGATGGACGTTATCACCAGGCCAAAGACTTCATTCAGTCGGGAAAACGACATTGCCTTTGGTAGCGTTTATCTTGCATACTTTCATGCAAATTTCAAGAGAAAACTGCGAAAGCTATTTCAGAAACTCTGGCTACATGTATGAGCAGCAATTCGACTGAAGAAATAATTTTTAACCCTTTCGTTGTAACATACATCAGTGTTTCTTGTGCGGAATCTTACAGCGCGTAACAACAGAATTATCTCTTGTTATTGTGAATGACTTCTTGAATAATTGTTAAATTATTGAAATATGCAAATGCAAATCACATGGCTAATTAATTCCTATTTGGCTTTTGGTTTTTTTGGTTTTTGCTTTTTTCTATGACAACCTTATTGCAATTAGGTGTATATGCTTACTGATATGTAAATATTAAAGTCGCAACTATATGCTGCCAGCCAACACTTACATGTATTTCTCTTTTGATTCAGATAAAAGTCGAAGACTAATCCTTTAAAATTACATGATAACAAGATTGTTAGACTCACAGAGTTTTTTGAAGGTTGGGAAAACAGCAGTTTGACAAACATTTTATGCAAGTGTCAAAAATATGACCACGTAACATTATCTTCGGACCGCTCAGGGGGCACATCCTGTTTGCTTATCCGACGAATTTCACTGCAAGCTTTGAGAAAAAAAATTACATTTGGTTATTTAGAGTTACGACTTAAAACATGTCACAATGTGAAATTGACAATTGTATGAAATGCTTCCTTCCACCTTGCTTCCCCAGCATCAAATCTACAGGTCCAAACAATTCTACGATTTTCAATTGCCGAATCAAAGCCAATGATTGTTTTGGAGGTCATTACGTCTCGAAAACTGCAACACGTACTTCGCTCTCTGTATTTGCTATAGAAAATGGAAAGCAAAATTAATTGTTCCAATATATTTTGGGACTAAAACGTCCAAGTTTTGTAGAACCATTTCTTTTTTCATCACTGGAGTCAGAGTTAAGTTTCGATTCGAAAGTCTCTGAAATAAACTTTGATCGAGCATGTTCGACACCCAGGGTTCAAAAACTGTGAAATCACTGCTTGGAGCTTTGAGAGCAATTTGCATTATTTCAAGCGACAGCAGGGAAGACTTCTTTACAGACGAGCTGCTTGTATATTAGGAATGGAAAGCTAGATACAAAGTGGAGGAGCAGGGAAAACGAAAAGCAGGAAAGAAAACTCAAGGATTGCTCTGGATGGTAAATTTGTTACCTAAACAAAAGGCCAGTTCCCATGCATGTTTAAAGCCCATTTACAGTTGTCGTTAGTGAGAATGTATTTTGTCAAGGTATGGTTGTTCTATTAAATCCACTTTGTATTTTACTTTCTGGAATGCTTCATGTTTATAAGAGCGAAGTACGTGTTGCAGTTTTCGAGACGTAATGACCTCCAAAACAATCATTGGCTTTGATTCGGCAATTGAAAATCGTAGAATTGTTTGGACCTGTAGATTTGATGCTGGGGAAGCAAGGTGGAAGGAAGCATTTCATACAATTGTCAATTTCACATTGTGACATGTTTTAAGTCGTAACTCTAAATAACCAAATGTAATTTTTTTTCTCAAAGCTTGCAGTGAAATTCGTCGGATAAGCAAACAGGATGTGCCCCCTGAGCGGTCCGAAGATAATGTTACGTGGTCATATTTTTGACACTTGCATAAAATGTTTGTCAAACTGCTGTTTTCCCAACCTTCAAAAAACTCTGTGAGTCTAACAATCTTGTTATCATGTAATTTTAAAGGATTAGTCTTCGACTTTTATCTGAATCAAAAGAGAAATACATGTAAGTGTTGGCTGGCAGCATATAGTTGCGACTTTAATATTTACATATCAGTAAGCATATACACCTAATTGCAATAAGGTTGTCATAGAAAAAAGCAAAAACCAAAAAACCAAAAGCCAAATAGGAATTAATTAGCCATGTGATTTGCATTTGCATATTTCAATAATTTAACAATTATTCAAGAAGTCATTCACAATAACAAGAGATAATTCTGTTGTTACGCGCTGTAAGATTCCGCACAAGAAACACTGATGTATGTTACAACGAAAGGGTTAAAAAATTATTTCTTCAGTCGAATTGCTGCTCATACATGTAGCCAGAGTTTCTGAAATAGCTTTCGCAGTTTTCTCTTGAAATTTGCATGAAAGTATGCAAGATAAACGCTACCAAAGGCAATGTCGTTTTCCCGACTGAATGAAGTCTTTGGCCTGGTGATAACGTCCATCTATTGGATTAAAATCGGCGCTGTAAGGTGCAAAGTATCTGACCAAAGCTCCTGCACCTTATATAATTTCTTGCACTTCAGCAGCATGATGAACAGCAATTGGCTTTTCTATTTTATTAGCACTCAACTGAAAGACGCGTCGCATTGCTGGAATTTTTCCCAGGCTACATTTGTTGGAAAAAAAATGGAACCATTCTTTAGTAGTTTACATCCGGTGCACGTTTGTAATTCGAACACGTTTGAAATTCGCTAGATAATCAGCCTCGAACTGCTTTACTGACACCAAGAAACTGATGCAAATGATTTCATTCATATTCCATGATTAATATTCATTTATAAGCGTGTGTTGTGAATGTTGCAAGCTATGATAATTACATGCTAATTAAATCCCAGTTGGCTTTTAGCTTTTTGCTGTTTGCTTTTTTCTATGACAACCTTATTGCAATTAGGTGTATATCGGTCGCATGACTTTGCTGGATATGTCATAAATACTGTGGGATTGGAAGATATAGGTTGTCGTTAGTATCTCTACAACTGTTGATTGGCTTTCAGCAGAAAATTTTGAAAATAGCGTTTGAAAGTCTGCGGAACAAATTCAACTAAGAGTTCTTCATTGGTTCTCACATTAGTTCGCTTGTTTGATAGTTCGACAAAATCAACCATTGTTTACGTTTTTATAGTACTATTGACCGATCATCGCCATTAAATTGTACAGTATATCTTTCTTTAAATCTGGGATATTGCTGCAACAGCTGATAGCACCTCTGGAAGGCGTTTCTGCGCACTTTTCAAATATGTTTTGCATCATCCTCAAGGAAATGAGAGGACAGGAGATATTCGATCTTCCTGGGAAGACATCACTACAGACGCTGGACCCATTTTCCTCAGACTCGGTCATGAAACAAAAATGGCAGTATTTTCGAGATTTTGTCGGGGCACAGAAAATTGAGGATTTATCCGAATCAAAAAAATTTTTTCGCAGAAGTACTTCAAATAACAAGTAGATTCCTTTTAGTGAATAAAACATTTTGGGGTTAGGTGCACTTTAACAGATGATATCATTAATTTTATGATTGACTGTTTGTTAGCCATTTTATCAAGGTGCAGGCACAATGAAGATATCTGCCAAACAGGACAGAATTGTATTTTCTAGCCATTTTACTTACAGAGGTTTGTTAGCCTCAGCTTGATCAGTTTGAAATTTTTCTCCACCTTCCACCTAACAAAGAAGAAAAAGAACATACACATACATTTCAGTGAGTCTTAACAGGGTAGAAATAATGCCATTATATATGATTCAAGCCTGGTTCTGTCACAGGCAGTCCTGCAAAATAATAGAATTAGTGATCTGCTCATAGACAAGCTCATTAAGGGCTGTAGTTGAGTCTAAAGAATGCCCTCATGATTGTGTAAATTTATCCATTCCAATAAATTTCAAGGCAGTGTTCAGAGCAAAAAATACCTAGCAAGGTACCTTATAAAAAATGAATAGAAATCAACAGAAAATTAATTAGAAATTGAAGAATAGATTAGGTTACCTCCATGGTGCAGTAAACAATTTTCATTGGTGGAAGAGACTTAAGTCCTCTTGCTTCTACAACAATGACCTAATATAAAAAGCAAGGTCACAACGTATAGTTACAAATAAGTTATTCTACTACTTGTAAAAATGCCTCCGTTGATAATGCACCACAAATGGTGGATACTACTGATGCAATCTTATAGATATTAAAACTAGCAGTACCACAAATTGAACGTATGTAAGGCTGACTTTATACATGTTGCAGTTAATTTTTGGTTTCAGTTAATTTTATAATTTTACTAGTTAGTTTTTTTCTAACTAGGTCATTTTTTTTAACTAGTCAGTTTTCTTCTAACTGGGTGATTTTTCCACTTTTTTATTGGGGGGGGGGGGGGGTGTTTCCTATACCAATTTCTAACCCTATTGACCCCCCTAACCCTATCCCTAGCCCTATTGACCCCCTCACCCTATCCCTAGACCTAGCCCCCTCCCCCAGTTTTTTTAATTATTATTTTGAACTCACCTGGATTTGAACTGCAAACCTCTGACTTTGAAGTCCATCTTCATCTCCACCAAGCCACTCAAGCAATCGTTGCAAATTTGCTCATATTTGTTGGTCTAGTAAGTTATTGGTCCCAGACTCACCCTTCCCCTTTTGCAATTACAGGTGTAACCTGGTTTGGAAATTTCAACCCAGTTTTAAAAATACGAACCAGTTCAAAATAAAATCACCTAGTTAGAAAAAAAAACTAACTAGTTAAAAATAAAATCACCTAGTTAGAAAAAACTAACTGGTTAAATTATAAAATTAACTGAAACCAAAAATTAACCGCAACATACACACATTCACAGCTGATCTAGAATTAGTACTCACTACAGACAATAGCTGTTACTTGTCATTTGAGCCAAAAGAGGTGGAGGGTTTTGAATAAGTGGCCTTGCTGGCCCCAGTACAGTCCTCTGTCACTCCCTCAATAAATAAGTCAACTTATTACCTCAATGGTGAAATTCAGCATGACATCAGACTTGGACAGTATTGAATCCACATCATCTTGCACCTCAACCATGGAAATTGTGTTCTGGGGTCTAGGGATTAATTGCATGCAGTTAAGACTTCATAGGTTTCCAATGGAAAAATTGAAGATAACTCCCTTACGCGGACACACACTCCCAGGGGTGCATGGGGGGAGGTACTCCTTTATTCTGGCTATGGGTCACCATTCCATTTTTTGAATTCTAAGTACTTACAGCTAAAATTAAGGATGTTTTTAGCAAGTCATACTGATACTATGGTAACCTATTGTGTCATGAAAATAATACCAGCCTCTTCAAATAATTGGGGGAGTTTTGTGATACCATAGAATTCTGAAAGTAATGTCCCCTGAAAAAAACCGCTCCCCTAAAATAATGTCAATTTTTTACCTGTCCATTAAACCCTGAAAGTAACAGTCCCCCAAAAAGTAGTGCGCCTCCCAAAAGTAGCAGCCCTTTGAAGTCACTAAAAGAGAAAGTCTCTGTTCTCAAGTGCAGGTCATGTCGATGGAAAAGCCTGAAAGCAGGACTGAACGTTTACTTGAAGAGCTATCCGTGATTTTATTTTGGAACTTGACTGAATTTTTCTTGAAACTATGATTTTATACAAACTGTGTTTGTCTAACAGCAGAATCAATTGATACACTGAAGGGTAATCAGTTGTTTTGTGATATAATGCAACCATTATACTTACACAGTACCAACTGGTTTAGTGCCTTTTTTGTTTATAGTTGGAATGTTTACAGTGGTTATCAGTCACACGCGCCCTCCAACGATTTTTTTCCACTTCGAAAACTACGTTTTGGTGGATGTCAATCAAATGTATCCATGACAATAACGGCGTCAAATTCTCAGAGTATCCGAGTGACTCTTTCATTGTTACTTGACTCGTCGATAAACAGAAACTGAGAAGGAAGACTTATAAAATCGTTTGAAGCGCCTTTTCGTTCGTCTCGCTTACGGGCAATGTTTTGAAGCTACAGTACCGCCTGAAAGTATGGACCCATCAGGTCGCGGCAAAACCCCGTCTTTGCCGCGTGCTCCCACCTCGCGTCCACCGCGGGTGAAAATTTGTAGCACCGCAGTAAAGACGAGTGCGACCGCAACTTTAAAAATACCGCGGCAAAACAGACGAGGTAATACCTCGGGAAAGTAATGTACATGTATGTGAATCGAGCTACATGTAGTAGAGTGGCAATTTTCATCACTGTTGCATGTAAACTCCATCATAATCCGGAATCAAGAAACACGCTCGATCGGGAAAGTCGGATAGCTTACATGTAAATTCCTATCCTCTAGTTTGGTTCGCTCTTTCGAAATCTACGTGTGCCAACTTTACTAATAAATTTTTTTTAAGAACTCCATGGTTTTGAAGGTCACTCGCCGGATTAGAACAGCAGCTGGATGAAGCGGTCTGCTATTGCTGTAATCAGTCAACAACGCGTTGATACAGTGGTCGATACAGTACCATCAAACGGCGTTACATAACTACCAATTTCAGGTAAAACAAAACTGTTCGTAGTCCAGTTCGTTTTTTCTTTTATTTTACAAACAATGCATTGAAAGTAGTAACGCAACGTCGCGACTTAGTATAGGAATCAACAGAGGCCAGGAATGAGTGGAAATCAAACATGTAGCATCTTTCGAACAAGCATAGTTGGTCACAATTTGAATTTGCGCCGCGAAAGGTAACATGAAATGTAAAAACAACAACCGATTCTCCTTATGGTCAAGCATATACGGGCGAATAATATTTATCCTTAAAGGAAGATTACCTGTATTAAATGCTGTGTTGCAATGAGCGGAAATCAAACGGGTATGATTCTAACTTCTGGAGGTACAGATAAACGAAGCGGGTTACGTACACACTGAAACTTTGAAAGGTAAAAAATGAAGAAATGAAGAAAGAAACTGCGTAAATTACTTTTCAATACCCTTTACTTCCAGAAAACCCCTGGAATGCAACGCGAAAGTAGCGGAATGTCTTTTGTCAGCTTTTCATAAACGAAACTATAAGCAGAGAACCTTACATGGTGCCGGTGAGCGAATTCTCCAACATTTTGATCAGGAATAACAACAAGCAGTTGTTTACCCTCAATGAAGGCAGTGGCCGAGATACAGCTTAAAATATATCGCTTTTCCTTGGAGGCAAAAGCTACTTTGAACTTTCGTCTAGTTCGATCCATTATTAGCGCGTGGTAACTATGCCGTGGGAACAGGCGAATTTGATTGGTTACTACAAGTAATTCGACAATTACAAAGCGCCTCACTTATAATATTTGATCGACCGATAGGTTTACGATTTGCTAGGCGGTCACGAGCTTAATATGTTTATCTGAATAAATTTGTGTCGTCTACACAAACCCTAGGGTTAAAAATTCTGAAGTGCGGACCGTGTTCAGGAGACTGTTTGTTGTGAAAACAGATCGATTGTTATCATTGTTTTGACATAAGTTTTGATGACATGTCACGACATGTCACCGCCGCACTCAAGCAAAACGAGCTGAGCGTTGAGTCTGTTTCCAACAAATGGCGGCTTATTTTATCCGTTCTTGCTTTAATTGTGTGCGGAGCAACTACAGAATGCAGGGCCAGTTCGGATCACCTGTGTGCTAAGTTATGATACGTTTGAAGTGCTGTAATTAAACAGGTAGTTGTGAAAAGGCCGTTGATGGTTTCTCTGATTCATGATTTGGTCTCCTTGAAGCAGATTCCACGAAAAAACAGTAGAATTTACATATTCTTACATATAATAAAGCTTACATCTCGATCGGCTGCAAGGAAACAGAGACAAAACTTGGACCAGAAAAACTCCAATCACTGATTTATTGACAGCTATACAAGAACGATTAACGAGGCATGAACAGCAGTAGCTGTTTTCTGCCGGCTACAAAGCGAAGCGCAAAGAAACAGAGAAGTACGAATGATTTTGATGGCAACAAAATAAATTGGAATTGAATTTAAATGTATTATCCTGGTTTCTTTTCATCGAAATGAATATCAGAGCCATTCCTTTGTTCACTTTTCTCGGCCGTTTGCAAGATGCGTGGACATGAATCAGATAGCGAACCCGTGATGTCGCGTTCTTCATGGCGAAAGGGAATGCTTAACACAACGTGAACGGAGTCATATGTACCACGATATTTTATACTAAGTTACAGATATTTTTGATGAAGCTCATATACATGTAATGTAGCTACCGAAATTTTCCTTGTGTTATCAATCTCGTAACCGATATCGATGATCGGCTTTACCAAATGCTACGTTGGGATGAAAATGCAGATTCAAGACTGCGGATTCAAGCACGCTTTGTCGCGAAGAAACTGCTGGGAAACAAAATGCTACTCAAACTGGACGCGTCTTTCTTACCGAGGTAATACCTCGTTCTAAATGCTGCCGCGGCAGGACGAATGCTGTCCTCGGTTTTACCTAGGTAAAGACGAGGCTGGGTGCGGGAATACCGCGTCATTGACGCGTGGAGGCCCCGCGGCAAGAACGCAGCAAATGGGTCAATACTTTCAGGCGGTACTGTACAAATTTACAAACATTGTACAACCACAACAACATGAGAATGAACTAAATATAAATAAATAACCTTTATTACAGAATGAACTACAAAAGTCTAACTGCTAATCTCTCGCGGCTTTCATTACCTTTTTATTACTGACAATTCCACAAGCCGTGTGGTTCTGTTGACGGTTTGCTTTGTATATAATTTGCCTGTCTGGTATTCCAACCACACTTGAAACTCTTCAGGATAGATCTCTGCATGGATTATCAGTGTTTTAGCAAGGCAAATGACAAGAATTTCTGCAGAGAAAATAATCTGCATCCATAACAAGCTGATAAAAAGTCAATCTCCACATAAAGCAACTCATTTCAGAGGACAACTTTTTCAGCTACCTTGTATCTTTCCTTTCTTCGACTTCCTCTTTGGCGGATCACTTACAGCTCTAGTTTTGTTTCGTACGCCGCCTTCTTCACAAACGTTTTGCTTGCAAAAAGTGTTTCTGCTATGCAATTCAAAGAAAAACCACGTTTTCTCTACATAATAGCCCTCCATCTCTGCGAAATTGCGAATTATTTTGTCATAATAACTGAGCGATTATTCCTGATCCACTGACGATCGAACATAGCCATGAAACTGACATGACGAAATGAACACGACCTTGTCATGGATACATTTGATTGACGTCCACCAAAACTTAGTTTTTGAAATGGCAAAAAACCTTGAAGGCACGTGTGACTGATAATGGCTGTAATTTCTTGTGTTATGGGTCCACTTTATCTCAAGCAACTGTTACTGTATAGACATTTTATAACCATCTGAAAGTAATGGCTACAGCCACTTGAAAGTAGCGACCCCTTACGCCTGCTAAATCTGAAAGTAATGGGAACCGTTACTTTTGGAATTCTACAGTACCATGAACCATGATTGTGGCATCAACTGATAAAGAGTGGTAATAACGACCTACCAAAATCTCTAAAGTGCTAGAAACCGTTTGGAGCCACCTCAATTTAACTTCTACATGTACCTGTAAGTCATAAAGAAGGAAATTGTCAGGATGATACAAGAATGGCATTACCTACCCTTTGATTCTGTTAAATGGCATTGAATACTTAGAGTCAGATGATCCTTTAGTAACGGGCTGACTTTCCAAATTAGCCATAAGTTGATTGATAGCAGATTGCTGTTCTTCAACAAACAGGGTTTCCATATCTTTGTGTATAAAGCCAGGCAGACGCTGTAGAAAACCAAAAAAACCAACAACACTTTTAGTCACAAACCCAGGCACTCCTAGAGCACAGCCCTGCATTCCACACAATTTGACTGAACTGACCAAATAGACTTTTTTTGCTCTTTTCCCCTAAATTTCATGTTTATAAATAATGATCATAGTCATCTTGTTATGTCAGTTGTGTCATAATGTAAATAGTTTAAAACAGGTCTTAATTGAAATACTAAAATTAATGATTTTCCATGCAGGCAGTGTTGCTACTAAAACTTAAAATAGCTACCTCAAGATTAAACCAATTATCAAATACCTTTCTTTGGTCCGCAATTGCTTTACATTTTCCATGCAGTTCTCGACGAATACATGCTGCTTGTTCATCAGCACTGTCAAGCTGTAAAGATAAGAAATAAAATTCAAAGAATGATAACTACTTACTGATTGAAGCAAGAAAACCAGGATTGGACTGGGCTGATGTTGTAACTTTACAGTAAATTCAAAAGAGCAAATATCATCAAGCATCCTAAAATGTGCCAAGTTCTACTACCAGTGCTCCAGTTTTCAACTTCTCCCATAACTCATTAACACTACTTTTAGATAACAAACTGGTCCCCTTAAAGCCTTGATTTCTGATAAGTTTACATGTTTTTAAATGGTTTATTATGACCAGTGTCTTCAATGTTTTAAATTAGTTAATAAGTTAATAAGTGACTGAGGGTGTCTGGTTGTTGAGCTCCCAAGTTAGTTAGCCCCAAACCATTTCATTGTCAACCAGAAGTTGACTAGCCCCCAACCAGAAGTCAAAAAACATAGTCAACTTAAATCTGCTCTTTAAGCATGAATGGGGGCTACTCAACTTCTGGCTGGGAGCTAACGAGGTAGGAAATAATTGGCCTGTAGCCACACTTACATTCCCAAATATCTGTAATGAGATTTTTAAAAGTAGCTTTTGGCTATTAATTTATATTTACTTCCTTGACTTGCTCTCAAACACTTCCTGAGATCAATTGCATTATTTGTATAAATACACGTCTACGGGAAACCACAAGTAAACACAAAAAATCCAAAATAAAGAATCAAAATATTTTATTGCATATTTAGAATATAAATCGATAAATTAAAATCCTAGCTAGCAGTTGTATAAACACGGTAATTAACTAGTTAATTAATAAGCAATACGACATAATCATTTTTTGATTTATAAGAGCAGCGTGCATGATCTTCTCGTTTCTTAGTAATCAAACGAAATCACACAAAGAAATCTTGAACACGGTTTAAAACTCAACAAACCGACATCAAAGACCCTTGAGAAAACAGTAGAGTATATATCGGTGTCATACCTGACAAGCATTGAACAATATTTGGTGCTCGTATTTTTTCACTCCTAAGATGGTCTGGAACATTTCATAAAGCTGCTCTTTGGATAATATCAGTTCCGATGCGGCAGATGCCGCAATTCTGGGACCCTTTTTCGGATCGTCCTCTCCACGAAAAATAGCATCATTTTTTGCCATCCACGAACTCAACACTGTTTTCCTTACTGATCCCGTCGATTTCTGGCAAACTTCGAACACGCTTCTCGATCATTGCCTTGAAAACCTCACGAAAATCATTGGATGAACAACCTCCACTAATGACCATCTTTTGTACTCTTTCACTGCAAATAAATATATCAAAATAGGCCCGGACTGCGTTGTAGAACGCCTCGTCGGAAGCAATTTTGGTGTCGCCTTTGAGGAAATCCTCGAATCTCTGCTTAATTTTTACCAGATCTTGCTTGCTGACTCTCGCATGCCTTCGAGCCATGTCCGTTGGCTGTCGAGCATTAAAGGGATATGCAATGCACCTCAGAACGAAAATATACAATTGTAGTCTCTCCCTTCTTTCGTCATCTTCTTGCTGTTCCAACACTGTGGCTTCTGAAAGAACGGAAGGCGTCGGGCTCGGAGTGTGCAACGATGGACTGGCACTTGGTGAAGAAGTGGGAGCTGTGGAGTTGGCTGATAATTGTTCCCCTCGCTGATAAATGCTAAGTAGCTCCTGTGTGTGCTCGTCTCCATCGATAATGTCTTCACCATCCTCTTCGTCGGAGGACGAGGCAATCATTGTGCTAGTGAAGGTTCAAACCACAGTAGTACTCTCGATAACGTGTATAAGTGAACACGTCTGGCGGATTTGAAAGGTAAACATCGAGGGA
>JAHPZR010046805.1:10000-11994 GCA_019787425.1 Platygyra sinensis | reverse complement strand
ACGATTTATCCGTCCGATGGTAAATACGCCAGCACGGGCGATGCATCCAAGTGCACCTCACGAGGGACTGGTCTCCATAGCGCTGTCCTGGGGCAGTCCAACTCTTTCACGGTCAACGCTAGTAATGCTGGTCGCGGTTCACTGATGGTGGGTGTTGAAGGCCCTGCGATACCAGCTAAAGAAATCAACGTCAAGCACACAGGCAGCAACGTGTATGCTGTGAATTACGCCTTAGAGGAGCCTGGTACCTATGTCCTTAAAGTACTGTGGGCAGACAAGCACATCCCAGGAAGCCCTTTCCACGTGACAGTTTAAACGCGCGAAAACACGCGCTTGCGCGAAACGAGAACTTTAGTCTTGTATTTAAGGACTTAAAAAAATTGAAGGAGAAATTATTTTCATTACAACTGTAAGGTTGCACCTGGATGCTTTAAGTCGCATTTTGCAATACCAATGCTAGTTTTCTATTCTATTACAATTAAAATTTGTTAAAAAAACTCGTTTGTATCACTGACTGTAGAAACTTTAGGATATAGCTTGTGAAACATTTTTCGGCAATACAAGTTGTAGCTATCTTGTAATTTCTAAATCGATCAGCGTATTATGGTAAATGTAGTAACAAGTAGAAGGAAAAGGAGCAAGTACTGTAAAATCGATGATTTTTTTTTGTTACTAGTGAGATCTGTGTTATAACTGTAGGGATATTTTCTAATAACTGAGAAATAAATTGGTTAGAGAAATTTTTGTTGTTTTTGTAGTATCTCTTAAAGACATTTCACTGAGAAGTATCGTGCATTTATTCCCAGGAGGGACTCCCATGTGAAAAGGTCTGAAATGCTCGTCGGAAATTTGAATTGTACCCATAAAAGAGACCAATCTGGGCGTGATTCGAGCTTATTTGACCCCTGAAAGGTGCCACTTAAAAAATTTATACTCCTAGATGAGACGACGACGAGATTGGAGTCCTCTCTCCGGAACATTCAAGATATTCGTTCGTATTTTGAATTTAAATGTGCAGTGACTCTTGACACTTAGGCCGCCACGAAGCTTTTCGGGACGTCTCACGGCCAAGGATGATATTCACTACTTGCACAATACCATAATGCACCTCTTTAACCCCCCCCCCCCCCCAAATTTTGCATACTCATTCCAATAATTATAAATTCTTTTGCCAGTATTAAAATTAGCCTTACTGACCTCATTATGAAGTTGATAATTCAAAAGAAATTTTACTCTGAAACGAGGTTAGTAAGGCTAATTTAAATCAATTCACTACTTGCACAATACCATAATGCATCTCTTTAACCCCCCAAAAATTTTGCATACTCATTGTTTGCAATTTCTCCTGGGACATGAACATGTCCCAAGAGTAATCTAAAACAATGCCTATGCAAATTTTTTCTTTTTTTGGGGGTGGGGGGGGGGGGGTAAAAGAGGTGTATTATGGGATTTGTGCAAGTAGAGAATGCAAAAGAATTTTAAATTGGCAGCCATTTATGAAAGAGGTCTATGAACATGTCCCAAGAGTAATCTAAAACAATGCTTATGCAAATTTTTGGGGGGGTAAAAGAGGTGTATTATGGGATTTGTGCAAGTAGAGAATTCAAACAATCGTAATAATGAAGCCTGGCCCTAAAACAATAGCGCTTATCGTGCTATCAAGATCCAGTGAAATTAGGTTCTCGAGAGCTTATGACTAAAGGAACACTTCTACAGCGGTTTTTTTTTTTGGAAAATTTCAAGTTCTGAATACGTGGAAACCGTAAAATATTTAGGACGCAAAATTGATGCAAAAACTTGCTAATAAGATAAAATTGATTTGAAATTGATCCTCCCCTTCTGGTCAAGTCCTTAAAAGATAGTCTCTCATTCATCCGCTTGGGTAGTGACCCCTAATTAGGGCGGGGAAGCTAGAGATAGTTCAGGGACTGGAGCAGTTCCCCTCGCGACCGGCAATGTGTTTATCAGCGCTACAATGTAGCCGTTGTGCTGTA
>JAHPZR010046805.1:0-5000 GCA_019787425.1 Platygyra sinensis | reverse complement strand
CAATGAAATGGTTTGGGGCTAACTAACTTGGGGGCTCAACAACCAGACACCCTCAGTCACTTATTAACTTATTAACTAATTTAAAACATTGAAGACACTGGTCATGATAAACCATTTAAAAACATGTAAACTTATCAGAAATCAAGGCTTTAAGGGGACCAGTTTGTTATCTAAAAGTAGTGTTAATGAGTTATGGGAGAAGTTGAAAACTGGAGCACTGGTAGTAGAACTTGGCACATTTTAGGATGTTTGATGATATTTGCTCTTTTGAATTTACTGTAAAGTTACAACATCAGCCTGGTCGAATCCTGGTTTTCTTGCTTCAATCAGTAAGTAGTTGTCAATCTTTGAATTTTATTTCTTATCTTTACAGCTTGACAGTGCTGATGAACAAGCAGCATGTATTCGTCGAGAACTGCATGGAAAATGTAAAGCAATTGCGGACCAAAGAAAGGTATTTGATAATTGGTTTAATCATAAGGTGGCTATTTTAAGTTTTAGTAGCAACACTGACTGCATGGAAAATCATTAATTTTAGTATTTCATAAGACCTGTGTTAGACTATTTACATTATGACACAACTGACATAATAAGATGACTATGATCATTATTTATAAACATGAAATTTAGGGGAAAAGAGCAAAAAAAGTCTTATTTGGTCAGTTCAGTCAAATTGTGTTGAATGCAGGGCTGTGCTCTAGGAGTGCCTGGGTTTGTGACTAAAAGTGTTGTTGGTTTTTTTGGTTTTCTACAGCGTCTGCCAGGCTTTATACACAAAGATATGGAAACGCTGTTTGTTGAAGAACAGCAATCTGCCATCAATCAACTTATGGCTAATTTGGAAAGTCAGCCCGTTACTAAAGGATCATCTGATTCCAAGTATTCAATGCCATTTAACAGAATCAAAGGGTAGGTAATGCCAATCTTGTATCATCCTGACAATTTTCTTCTCTCTGACTTACACGTACATGTAGAAGTTTAATTAAGGTGGCTCCAAACGGTTTCTAGCACTTTAGAGATTTTGGTAGGTCGTTATTACCACTCTTTATCAGTTGATGCCACAATCATGGTACTGTAGAATTCCTAAAGTAACGGTTCCCATTACTTTGAGATTTAGCAGGCGTAAGGGGTCGCTACTTTCAAGTGGCTGTAGCCATTACTTTCAGATGGTTATAAAATGTCTATACAGTAACAGTTGCTTGAGATAAAGTGGACCCATAACACAAGAAATTGCAGCCGTTATCAGTCACACGCGCCCTTCAAGGTTTTTTTGCCATTTCAAAAACTAAGTTTTGGTAGACGTCAATCAAATGTATCCATGACAAGGTCGTGTTCATTTCGTCGTGTCAGTTTCACAGCTATGTTCGATCGTCATTGTCATTGGATCAGGAATAATCACTCAGTTATTATGACAAAATAATTTGCAATTTCGCTGAGATGGAGGGCTATTATGTAGAGAAAACGTGGTTTTTCTTTGAATTGCATAGCAGAAACACTTTTTGCGAGCAAAACGTTTGTGAAGAAGGCGGCGTACGAAACAAAACTAGAGCTGTAAGCGATCCGCCAAAGAGAAAGTCAAAGAAAGGAAAGATACATGTACAAGGTAGCTGAAAAAGTTGTCCTCTGAAATGAGTCGCTTTATGTGGAGATTGACTTTTTATCAGCTTGTTATGGATGCAGATTATTTTCTCTGCAGAAATTCTTGTCATTCACCTTGCTAAAACACTGATAATCCATGCAGAGATCTATCCTGAATTATATGCAAATTATATGCAAAGCAAACCGTCAACAGAACCACATGGCTTGTGGAATTGTCAGTAATAAAAAGGTAATGAAAGCTGCAAGAGATTAGCAGTTAGACTTTTGTAGTTGATTCTGTAATAAAGATTATTTATTTATATTTAGTTCATTCTCATGTTGTTGTGGTTGTACAGTGTTTGTAAATTTTTAGCTTCAAAACATTGCCCGTAAGCAAGACGAACAAAAAGGCGCTTCAAACAATTTTATAAGTCTTCTTTCTCAGTTTCTGTTTATCGAAGAGTCAAGTAACAATGAAAGAGTCACCCGGATACTCTGAGAATTTGACGCCGTTATTGTCATGGATACATTTGATTGATGTCCACCAAAACGTAGTTTTCGAAATGGAAAAAAATCGTTGGAGGGCGCGTGTGACTGATAACTGCTGTAAACATTCCAACTATAAACAAAAAAGGCACTAAACCAGTTGGTACTGTGTAAGTATAATGGTTGCATTATATCACAAAACAACTGATTACCCTTCAGTGTATCAATTGATTCTGCTGTTAGACAAACACAGTTTGTATAAAATCATAGTTTCAAGAAAAATTCAGTCAAGTTCCAAAATAAAATCACAGATAGCTCTTCAAGTAAACGTGCAGTCCTGCTTTCAGGCTTTTCCATCAACATGACCTGCACTTGAGAACAGAGACTTTCTCTTTTAGTGACTTCAAAGGGCTCCTACTTTTGGGAGGCACACTACTTTTTGGGGGACTGTTACTTTCAGGGTTTAATAGACCGGTAAAAAATAAGGCACAAATTGGGAGCGCTTGTTAGAAAGGGGACGCTAATTCAGTCAATCATGGAGGTTTCCTAACATGGGAGTGGTATAAACAGCCTTGTGATAAAACCAAAACAAGGGGATATCGGAGGATAGTTAAGGGGGTCTTATACAAAAAAAAAGATGTTTTTAGCAAAAAAACTCTGTGGAACAGTTTTGGCACCACGTTAAAAGACTTTGCACTCTGACTTCAAAAATGAGTATTTCCAGGTCACTTGCCACAATAGTTAATGAATAACTAGCTCCTAAGTGTTAAAAATGGTGTTCATTACAAACACGATAACTTACTAATGGATGGTTCGAGAAGCATGCAATTCAGTTCATGCTGTCCACAAGCAGGTTGTCCAGGAGCCAAACCTCAGAAAGCAGTGTTTCGAGGGATTTTATCTCGTAAAATTTGGAAAAAGGTTTCTAATATTAACTAATATTAACTGTATTAACTGAATAACAGGGATAGAATTTCATTAATTGCAAATTTTGGAGGTTTGCCTCCTAGATAACTGTGTTCTTTACCAATGTTGAAAATCTGACAACATTCCGTTAAAACCCTGTAAAGATATCGTGCGTGAAATATTGGTGATCGGTCTATTTGGTCATTTTGAGAAATATGGCTTTAAAGTTTGTCTTCGGTCTCTGAGAACCCAAATTGGCCCTGTAAACGGGAAGGGGGGTTAAAGGAAAGGGGAGGGGGGTATGTCGAAAGGGTTTACATGAATGTTTCATTGAATACGCGAATACACACCAGTCATAGAAATGTTAAACAAGTATAAGGAGCGTACAAGATGGCACAGGAAACAATGTTCGGGACCATGATGCAAAATTCTCATGAGTACACATCTCTAAAGCTTTTCTGTAAAGTATCATTAAAATGTACTAGATTGAATACATTTTGTGACTACTTTTAGACTGTAAACAATGGTTGCTATGGGTGTTGCTATGTTGAAATATAGCTGTCAGTGTGCGAATTTCTTAATTTAAACATACATCAAGGAGTAATTACAGCAAAATCGTTTCAAAATACGATTAACAATTGGTCAGGGATGGTGAATCTTCATGTTTCGAAAAAATGTTTTTTTGAGGGAAATATTTAAATGTCAGAGTATAATTTAAGAACAATTAACAAACTGGTCATCCTCGGTTATGACGAACGTTTCTCTTGGTCCCCGTCGAAAGCTCACAAGCTTGCTTTTCACTTATGCCAACAAAAGTAGCAAAAGAAACTTTTTTCGCAGCCCGTTAATACCTTTTCATACTACTACGCGTCGTATTTTTTTGCGAACGTGCGGGGTATATGAAACGTTGAAAATGACTAATCAGGAATGCGCGCAAAGCACGCGAGGATCCATGCTCTTGACGCGTCATGCTCAAATGTATAATTTAACCATGCCAAAACACGTTATATTTACCACGAGACCAGAGATACATCAGACACTTAAAATACAGCACAACGGCTACATTGTAGCGCTGATAAACACATTGCCGGTCGCGAGGGGAACTGCTCCAGTCCCTGAACTATCTCTAGCTTCCCCGCCCTAATTAGGGGTCACTACCCAAGCGGATAGGATGAATGAGAGACTATCTTTTAAGGACTTGACCAGAAGGGGAGGATCAATTTCAAATCAATTTTATCTTATTAGCAAGTTTTTGCATCAGTTTTGCGTCCTAAATATTTTACGGTTTCCACGTATTCAGAACTTGAAATTTTCCAAAAAAAAAAAACCGCTGTAGAAGTGTTCCTTTAGTCATAAGCTCTCGAGAACCTAATTTCACTGGATCTTGATAGCACGATAAGCGCTATTGTTTTAGGGCCAGGCTTCATTATTACGATTGTTTGAATTCTCTACTTGCACAAATCCCATAATACACCTCTTTTACCCCCCCAAAAATTTGCATAAGCATTGTTTTAGATTACTCTTGGGACATGTTCATAGACCTCTTTCATAAATGGCTGCCAATTTAAAATTCTTTTGCATTCTCTACTTGCACAAATCCCATAATACACCTCTTTTACCCCCCCCCCCCCACCCCCAAAAAAAGAAAAAATTTGCATAGGCATTGTTTTAGATTACTCTTGGGACATGTTCATGTCCCAGGAGAAATTGCAAACAATGAGTATGCAAAATTTTTGGGGGGTTAAAGAGATGCATTATGGTATTGTGCAAGTAGTGAATTGATTTAAATTAGCCTTACTAACCTCGTTTCAGAGTAAAATTTCTTTTGAATTATCAACTTCATAATGAGGTCAGTAAGGCTAATTTTAATACTGGCAAAAGAATTTATAATTATTGGAATGAGTATGCAAAATTTGGGGGGGGGGGGGGTTAAAGAGGTGCATTATGGTATTGTGCAAGTAGTGAATATCATCCTTGGCCGTGAGACGTCCCGAAAAGCTTCGTGGCGGCCTAAGTGTCAAGAGTCACTG
>JAHPZR010046803.1:0-14602 GCA_019787425.1 Platygyra sinensis | reverse complement strand
AACTGTATCAGTTGGACAACGCCTTTATTTATATTCATTCGAGTCATACGACCGCCTCTTTGCCGTCTGAATGAAATATTCAATGACTAAAGGGTTTTTATTTTTTTGTACCTTTATTTTCAAGCGTTTAAAAAAACGTTGTAGCTTATCATGTTACTGTAGCAATATTACAGTAATGTTGTTTTTTTTAGCTGAAAATGTAAGTTCAATACTGCACTTTGTGGTTATTATCTAATGGTACTTTGAGTTTCGTTGTGTTGTTATTTTGATTTAAAAGACATAATAAAGAGGGTCGTATACTGCTCGTGTTAACACACCCCAGAAATGGTTTGCTTATTACATGGCTTTCTATGCAACTGCACTTCGTAGAGTACAAATAACGCTCAAAACGAGTACAAATATCACGCGGTATTTGTACTCCAGAGCACCGGCGCGAGATTTGCCCGCACGGACATAACAACTTGGCGTGTATGATAATAAATCTCTTATTAGACGTTTTGTTATGTAGTATCGCTGAGAATTTTTACTCGTTGTTTGTATTTTGACTCACCTTATGGGTTCCTCAAAATACGGCACAACTCGTAAAAATACTCGGCGATACTACACAATAAAACGTCTAATAAGATAGACTTATTTAACGTGTACACAATCTCTCATTTCAAGATCCTTTGGCTAGTTTACAGACATGCTATAAAACCAAAAAGGAAAAAGTGTTCAAAACTGCGAATTTTCAGAATCGTTAATGGTTGCAAGGAATGTATAAATTCCTTTAGGCTTTTACCAGTATCACTGTTCATGTACTAAAACAATTTACAGACCGCCTTCACAATTCAGCCACCTTTTGTTTTAACAGTGTTGTTCTGGCTAAATTGCTGGCTTCAGACGGCACTTTACAGCCGAAATACACGTTTACAGATAAATGGGGTGAGGTTGCAATTCAAAGTCCGCCACCAGTTGTTTCAAAAAACACATCGACTTCCATCGAGTGTGTTCACGACTTCTCTTCTCTGGAAGAAGTAGAAGCTATTCGGGCACTGAATATGTCCTTTTATAAACCCTGGCGATTTCTGACGTCAGCTGAGGTCGGTGTCGACTCTGGGGAGTAAGTATGTTGTAAAGAATACGTCTAGAGTCCGTCTATGGTTGAAAAACAGGCGAAACGCCAGCGGCCGTCTTTCACTGGGAGGCACGGATATCTTGATTTCATTTTGCGCGTGATATCATAATCCACCGATTGCAAATCCTTTCCTGTCGTACTCGTTGCTTTCCAAAACCTTCAGCATGAATTCTGCTACATCGGCACGTGCCATCAAAATCCTGGTACCCGTGTTACATTGTCCTTCTTCGACTTTATAATTCCCTTTACGTTCACCTAGAAAAAAAACGTTCATTGGTCCTTTAGTTAAATGTTCCCAGTGTTGTCCAGCCTTTATTACCTATCAAAGTAACTCGGCGTAACAGAAAGCATTTTGGACAAATCTCACACAAAATTCAACTTGGGAGGAAATACTCATTGAAGTTAAGTGTCTGCCATTTAATACCTTCAAAGAGAATATAAGCGTCTCCTACCAGACGGTCAGTGAACAAATTTCAATTAATATCTAGCTCTATCGATTAATTACATGTAATTAATCTATTTTACCTAGTTCTCTATCTTAAATAGTGATTACCTTATGCATATTCTGTAAATAACAGCCTCTCACTGGTAACTGCACTGTGGTAGTGGCCAACTCGAAAGCTCTGCTGCTTTGGCCACTACGCACTATTTCAAATTAATGCCTAGTGTACATGTAAGCTAGCTTTCCTTTTTTTACCTTTCTTCTTTCTATTCTTGTAAATTAATATTATGCGTGAATAAGTGTGAATAAACTGAAACTGGATTAATTTTTTGCCTAACATGTCCCAACATCTTCCGACTGGGCAGGGAAAAATTGCAAACCTTTGGAACCATTTGATCAGAGCTATAGAAACATTAGACTCACTTTGTCCTTCCCTTCTTTACGATGCTTTAACACTGAAAACAACATAACTTATAACACTACATGTACTTATGCCTCGCTTTAAGATCCCACCCATAAATCTTAGATGCAAATGCCCCAGATAAAAGCACCTTCCTCTCCAAGGAATTAACACAGAGGAACATTTCAATTGATGTTTTCCGTCCCATTTCCTTGTTAAGAAATCTTGACCACATGGTACAGTATCCTTTAATTATTCCTCTCCAGCCACTGCCTCCATCAAGCAACTTCTAAATAATTAGTAATAAATTAAGCCACCTTGAAAAAAACACCCTATTGAACCAAGATGAAGCTTAGTTTAGGATATGTTTACAGGCGATTAGCTGGAGTGAGTGAGACTTACCATTAATTAATCCACAAGGTCTAACTATAGTGTAGTTCAGCGTCTGAGGATCGGTACTCTCCAACAGCTTCTCCATTGTAGCCATGTCTTTAATCATACCATTCAGAAACAGTGGGTTAATAATCCAATCCACAAGCCATGAATTGTTTGGTCCTGGTTGGGTGCACCAGGCTGTCATGGTTACAAGTCTTTTTACACCACACCTGAAATTTTTATTAGTAAATTTTATTGATGAGTTACTGTTCAGTCGTAGCAATGGACAAACTGCGTTTATCCACAGTGGAAGAGGCTACCGTGCAGTTAAGAAAACATACCCACTCCCCCCACAGAAGGGATTGGAATTTCGGGGGGGGGGGGTGGGGGGATCTGCAAGGCCTAAAAATTAAAGAAATGTATGAAGCTTAATTGGAATTTGTAGAGGCAAGGCTGTTGTTGCCTTACAAATATTTCAAGGAGCCCAGAAGGGCTAAAGCCAAAACGTTAGGAGCCCAACAGGTAATGTTTTGGGAGCTGCTGCAAAAATTTAGGCGCCCAAAGGACTTTCTTGGGTGCCCCAGGCTGTTGGGCTCCTGTTAGGCAGCAGCCTTGAGAGGGTTTGGGGGTCTCAGAAAAAATCCCTTCCGTGGGGGAGGTATGGATCTGTTCTGGAATTACACAATGAAGCTATATGTAGTAAAGATAGTTAAGGGTCTGGATGATAAAAAATATAAAAGAAGTGGTCAAATAATTGACACATCCATTTTATGTTATTTTTTAATTTTATTTTTAAGATTTGCTATGAGGTAGGTGGGCAAACAAAAGCCACCACCTAACTGTTCCCCTTAAAATTGGTAACCCATTCCCTAGAACCCCAATATAACTAATAATGAAAACCAATACACTGTGGCTAGACTCTGGAACAAGTGATCTGGGTTTGAGTCCAGTGGCTGGGGTCATTGCATTGTGTCTTTAAGGTAACGTTAAGCCGATTTTTAATGCAGATTTTTGATGCAACAATGCTGTGTTAAAAATTGATGTCATGTGACATAGTACACGGGGGACTTTTAATGCAACATCTCATTGCGGTTACACATTGCAAGTTTTTGTAAGCAATTCAACCTGCAACATTGTTGTCCAAATTTTATATGTTGAATTAAAAATCTTCTTGTGTGACATACCATCGTCAACTGCTGCTGCCACAAAGTTGCATTAAAATTTGTCTTGTGTAACATGGATTAAAAATAGGTACTAAAAATTGGCTCTAAAAATCAGCTCATGTAACATCGTCTGTAGGTAAGAACACCTGAGAAAGTCGAAAAAACGGTATGTATAGTCTGGCAAACTTCTGGTCATTTTGAAGATCGGCAAATTGGATAAAATGCAATGTTTTTAGTTAGTTCGTTTGGGAAACTAGTCGAAAGAAGTGGAAAGATATTGTAAGCCCAAACTTAAACTAAACGAGGGAGGGGCGAAGCAGAGCGGCCTAAAGTGCCCATATCATCAATTTTTTTATTTTTCTTATCTGATAATTTCTATATATCACCCAATGAACTTCTGCAAAAGAAAAATGCGATTTCGATAAATGCAATCTTTTTAGAAGTTTTAAAAACGTTCAAATTTGCCGCCATTTTGGTCCACCATTTGCACCAGTCTTCCCCTGGTTTGGAATGATTTGTGACATAGATTAAGGAACACGTGACTTCAGGCTGACTTATTTCGCTTGTTTTACCTCTGTAAATTAAACTTAGTACATGTAGTTCATACCAAATGCTGGAAAGGAGCATTTTGCATAGACTGCAAAGCTAAATTTACAGAGGTAAAACAAGTGAGATAAGTCAACCCTGAAGTCACATGTTCCTCAATCTACGTCACAAATCTGAACACATTGATGATGTGATCGGCGGCACGGGTAGACCGCAATAAAATAGGATTTTCAGTTTTTAAATCTTCATAGAAATATCGCTTTTTATCCAAATCGAATTTTTTTTTGCGCCAAAGTTCATTGCATGGAATATTGGATCAGATGGGAAAATAAACATTTTGACGATATGGGCACTTTAAATATAAACATATGCATATAATCAAAGGAATAAAAACAAATTTATTACACCTTTATTTCCGTTTAGGCATCCTAATTTAGAGTTGGTCAAAGGTGATGCTTGTGATGTGGAGAGTTTCATTGCTGCCCTGAAAGGAAAGGATGCTGTAATTTCATGCTTAGGAGTTTTTGCAAGTATTTTTAATCCAACAACTTTCTACTCCGAGTCCATGTTTGCGATACTGGACGGAATGAAAAGGTATAGGTAGCATAAGGTGAAGTCTGCTGTCCACACTGCCAAAACTTGTACCAATTTCTGTAACATGACATTAAGATGATTTCCAGTCTGTACCATGCAGTCGCAGAAGCCTGATGTTTTATAAAGTCAAATGGCAACAGTTCACTTGATGCAGTGCAAATCGATGTTATTCATCACAAACCACATACCTTATCTTTGATGCCTTTCAAATTCTTTTTCCAACAGAGCTTCATTGATTTTTACATTTGTGAAGTTGTTTCCTTTTATTAGGCAGAACAAGGCATAAAGCTTGACTGCTTTGCATCCAAAATATATTATGGTAATTGGAAGTTTTACATGAAACGAAACAAAAAATGCAAAGTAACAAACTATCAAGAGTGGGTAGTACTGACTGGAAATCATCTTTAAGGAGTGTTTCTACTCCCCCCTGGATGAGATGCTTGTGCATCGTAAGGCTGCCCCTCCTTCCCCACACTTTCCCCCCCCCCCCCCCCCCTCTTCGCACATATTCACCGCTACTCATGTTTATGCCCAGCTGGCTGGAGAGAGGCTGCACTGCACGAGGCGTGTCTTACCTACAGACGATGTTACATGAGCTGATTTTTAGAGCCAATTTTTAGTACCTATTTTTAATCCATGTTACACAAGACAAATTTTAATGCAACTTTGTGGCAGCAGCAGTTGACGATGGTATGTCACACAAGAAGATTTTTAATTCAACATATAAAATTTGGACAACAATGTTGCAGGTTGAATTGCTTACAAAAACTTGCAATGTGTAACCGCAATGAGATGTTGCATTAAAAGTCCCCCGTGTACTATGTCACATGACATCAATTTTTAACACAGCATTGTTGCATCAAAAATCTGCATTAAAAATCGGCTTAACGTTACCTTAAAGACACAATGCAATGACCCCAGCCACTGGACTCAAACCCAGATCACTTGTTCCAGAGTCTAGCCACAGTGTATTGGTTTTCATTATTAGTTATATTGGGGTTCTAGGGAATGGGTTACCAATTTTAAGGGGAACAGTTAGGTGGTGGCTTTTGTTTGCCCACCTACCTCATAGCAAATCTTAAAAATAAAATTAAAAAATAACATAAAATGGATGTGTCAATTATTTGACCACTTCTTTTATATTTTTTATCATCCAGACCCTTAACTATCTTTACTACATATAGCTTCATTGTGTAATTCCAGAACAGATCCATACCTCCCCCACGGAAGGGATTTTTTCTGAGACCCCCAAACCCTCTCAAGGCTGCTGCCTAACAGGAGCCCAACAGCCTGGGGCACCCAAGAAAGTCCTTTGGGCGCCTAAATTTTTGCAGCAGCTCCCAAAACATTACCTGTTGGGCTCCTAACGTTTTGGCTTTAGCCCTTCTGGGCTCCTTGAAATATTTGTAAGGCAACAACAGCCTTGCCTCTACAAATTCCAATTAAGCTTCATACATTTCTTTAATTTTTAGGCCTTGCAGATCCCCCCACCCCCCCCCCCCCCGAAATTCCAATCCCTTCTGTGGGGGGAGTGGGTATGTTTTCTTAACTGCACGGTAGCCTCTTCCACTGTGGATAAACGCAGTTTGTCCATTGCTACGACTGAACAGTAACTCATCAATAAAATTTACTAATAAAAATTTCAGGTGTGGTGTAAAAAGACTTGTAACCATGACAGCCTGGTGCACCCAACCAGGACCAAACAATTCATGGCTTGTGGATTGGATTATTAACCCACTGTTTCTGAATGGTATGATTAAAGACATGGCTACAATGGAGAAGCTGTTGGAGAGTACCGATCCTCAGACGCTGAACTACACTATAGTTAGACCTTGTGGATTAATTAATGGTAAGTCTCACTCACTCCAGCTAATCGCCTGTAAACATATCCTAAACTAAGCTTCATCTTGGTTCAATAGGGTGTTTTTTTTCAAGGTGGCTTAATTTATTACTAATTATTTAGAAGTTGCTTGATGGAGGCAGTGGCTGGAGAGGAATAATTAAAGGATACTGTACCATGTGGTCAAGATTTCTTAACAAGGAAATGGGACGGAAAACATCAATTGAAATGTTCCTCTGTGTTAATTCCTTGGAGAGGAAGGTGCTTTTATCTGGGGCATTTGCATCTAAGATTTATGGGTGGGATCTTAAAGCGAGGCATAAGTACATGTAGTGTTATAAGTTATGTTGTTTCAGTGTTAAAGCATCGTAAAGAAGGGAAGGACAAAGTGAGTCTAATGTTTCTATAGCTCTGATCAAATGGTTCCAAAGGTTTGCAATTTTTCCCTGCCCAGTCGGAAGATGTTGGGACATGTTAGGCAAAAAATTAATCCAGTTTCAGTTTATTCACACTTATTCACGCATAATATTAATTTACAAGAATAGAAAGAAGAAAGGTAAAAAAAGGAAAGCTAGCTTACATGTACACTAGGCATTAATTTGAAATAGTGCGTAGTGGCCAAAGCAGCAGAGCTTTCGAGTTGGCCACTACCACAGTGCAGTTACCAGTGAGAGGCTGTTATTTACAGAATATGCATAAGGTAATCACTATTTAAGATAGAGAACTAGGTAAAATAGATTAATTACATGTAATTAATCGATAGAGCTAGATATTAATTGAAATTTGTTCACTGACCGTCTGGTAGGAGACGCTTATATTCTCTTTGAAGGTATTAAATGGCAGACACTTAACTTCAATGAGTATTTCCTCCCAAGTTGAATTTTGTGTGAGATTTGTCCAAAATGCTTTCTGTTACGCCGAGTTACTTTGATAGGTAATAAAGGCTGGACAACACTGGGAACATTTAACTAAAGGACCAATGAACGTTTTTTTTCTAGGTGAACGTAAAGGGAATTATAAAGTCGAAGAAGGACAATGTAACACGGGTACCAGGATTTTGATGGCACGTGCCGATGTAGCAGAATTCATGCTGAAGGTTTTGGAAAGCAACGAGTACGACAGGAAAGGATTTGCAATCGGTGGATTATGATATCACGCGCAAAATGAAATCAAGATATCCGTGCCTCCCAGTGAAAGACGGCCGCTGGCGTTTCGCCTGTTTTTCAACCATAGACGGACTCTAGACGTATTCTTTACAACATACTTACTCCCCAGAGTCGACACCGACCTCAGCTGACGTCAGAAATCGCCAGGGTTTATAAAAGGACATATTCAGTGCCCGAATAGCTTCTACTTCTTCCAGAGAAGAGAAGTCGTGAACACACTCGATGGAAGTCGATGTGTTTTTTGAAACAACTGGTGGCGGACTTTGAATTGCAACCTCACCCCATTTATCTGTAAACGTGTATTTCGGCTGTAAAGTGCCGTCTGAAGCCAGCAATTTAGCCAGAACAACACTGTTAAAACAAAAGGTGGCTGAATTGTGAAGGCGGTCTGTAAATTGTTTTAGTACATGAACAGTGATACTGGTAAAAGCCTAAAGGAATTTATACATTCCTTGCAACCATTAACGATTCTGAAAATTCGCAGTTTTGAACACTTTTTCCTTTTTGGTTTTATAGCATGTCTGTAAACTAGCCAAAGGATCTTGAAATGAGAGATTGTGTACACGTTAAATAAGTCTATCTTATTAGACGTTTTATTGTGTAGTATCGCCGAGTATTTTTACGAGTTGTGCCGTATTTTGAGGAACCCATAAGGTGAGTCAAAATACAAACAACGAGTAAAAATTCTCAGCGATACTACATAACAAAACGTCTAATAAGAGATTTATTATCATACACGCCAAGTTGTTATGTCCGTGCGGGCAAATCTCGCGCCGGTGCTCTGGAGTACAAATACCGCGTGATATTTGTACTCGTTTTGAGCGTTATTTGTACTCTACGAAGTGCAGTTGCATAGAAAGCCATGTAATAAGCAAACCATTTCTGGGGTGTGTTAACACGAGCAGTATACGACCCTCTTTATTATGTCTTTTAAATCAAAATAACAACACAACGAAACTCAAAGTACCATTAGATAATAACCACAAAGTGCAGTATTGAACTTACATTTTCAGCTAAAAAAAACAACATTACTGTAATATTGCTACAGTAACATGATAAGCTACAACGTTTTTTAAACGCTTGAAAATAAAGGTACAAAAAAATAAAAACCCTTTAGTCATTGAATATTTCATTCAGACGGCAAAGAGGCGGTCGTATGACTCGAATGAATATAAATAAAGGCGTTGTCCAACTGATACAGTTTCAACATTCATTCAACATTCAACATACTTTCAACATTCATATGTACCCTCACTTTCTTTTCGCCGCGATTCACCACCTAAACCGTCCCCGACTCTCTCTGTCTGACCTCGTAGCTCAGCCGGCAGAGTAACGGTAGATCTAATCCGGAGGTCATGGGTTCGATTCCCCACGAGGTCAAAAGATTTTTTCTTTATCTCGTGTGGTTCCCTAGGCCTGATTCCCTTTACTAGAGCTAACGCCTAGGGGGTTATTCATGGTTCAATTAGCGCTTTAATTTACACTTCAGAGTTAATTCTCTGTTCCACCATTTGTTTCGAGAAAGTTATTATGGGTGATGGTGGTTTTTACGGTTGCTTGATTGAACCTCAAGGTGTTTCAGCGTAATGGAAGGAAACGGCACAAACACGTATTCGTTATTTCTCGTTCCTTGTTGCTGAATCATCTTGAACCTCGATCAAGCAAAGGGTTCTGTCCTGGTCTACCGGTTCACAAGGGAATAACCATTGTTCTTTCCTTGTGTACGAGTCATTGGTGAGCTGTTGGGTATTGTTTGGTCCTTTGTAGCGGCTCTTGTGTACCGGTACAAGAGGACAGAACCAAGCAAAGCCAAACTCTTACTACCCATAATGCTAATCGGCATTGTCGCGTACGCTTTTACACTTTCGTGGGACAACCTTTGTCGAAAAAACCGTATACAGCTGTTTCGAGAAAGGGTGTCCAAAAGAAGCATAAAAGCGTACGCGACAATGCCGAAAGGCATTATGGTAAACTGTCAATTTGAGTCAACGAAAACATGACGGCAATGCTGTCGAAAACGTCAGCTAGAAATACATGCTCACGCTTTTTTACTGACATTGAGATAAAAGTGAGTTTCAAAATTCAGTCAAATGAACCAGACCATGAATTAGTAACAAAGGGTTAGGATTCACAGAGAAAGCATGATTCTGACGACTTTAACCGTACTTATTTTATGTCGTGCTTCGCAGAGAAAGTCGGAGAAATGTACCAAAAATCGTGCTGCACGTGCGGAGGCATTGCTAATGAACCCTTTGTGTTTGGACGTGTTTTTGCCCCCGCAGGGTTTTGGCCCAGAGGCCAAAACCCGAGGAGGCACCCTAGAAGTCCCCGCGTGTATACATATAAGGAATTTCAAAAATGTAAAGATGTAAATAAGTAAGTAAATTGTAGTACTGCGAAAAAATCTCGATTTGATCAAACTAGGCGCGCACGGTCGTCTCGGGTAATATTTCAGCAAGTGCGCAAGGTGCTGTCGGGTAGATGTCATTTTGCAACCACGAGGTCTTCGAGCAGCGCTTCAAGGTCTTGCGAGCGAGAGGTTGCGTTTCGTCGTCTTCTACCAGCATTTCGAGTTCTTTCTAGCAGTGTTTTAAAGTTTCCAACCGCGAGTTTGCATTTCGCTGTTATCTAGCAGCATTTCAATCACGAGTTCGTGTTTTGCCATCTTCTAGCAGCGTGTCAAGGTTTTGCAACCACGAAGTCGCGTTGCGCGGCGTTACGCCATCTTTAGCTATAGCAGCCTTTCAAACCAGGAGTTCACGTCTTTGAGCAGCATTTCAGGGTGATTATTTTGCAGTTCAGTGATTTATTTGAATTCAAAAGCATTCAACAGCACTGAATAAAATTATTCGGTACAAAATTTGATTTGTTAGACACAAATCAGCAACGGGGTCGACAGACTCGATCCAACTGAAACAAGTTGGAGCTCCAACAATTTTCTAGACTCTACCTTGTGCTGAATTCCATATGTCTGTGTGGCTTCCGCTGTTATCCGCGTGTAATTTGCGTGTAGTTGACACCACTGTTTTTTGCCGGTTTTTTTCTCTTGATATTGCAAGATATGTTTTAGGCTCTCTCAAATGTTAGCTAGTTTGAAATATTCCTTTGGCATTTCGTTTATTTGGATGGCTTATTTTTACTGAGTAATCTTATGTGGCGTAGAGCCCAAGTGACGACTGGGTGACTGGCAGGGATCCAAATGTAAATGTGAATGTTTTGCGGCGTTTTCGTAAAAGCTTGACTAATTTACATATGTGCCGACTGTAAAGCGATACTTCTGTTTACATCTCACTTCTGTTCTGCTTTCGAGATACGTTTTCTCGTACCCTCTTTTCTTTCATAACAATGTTATTTTTCCGGCCCAGGCTGAATATTCTTATTTTTCTGCCGATTTTAGGCTGAAAATATTCTTGTATTATTCTTACATTATAGCTTATGACATTTCCGTTTTAGAATATTACAAGTGTTTGGTATCTGGATCCGGATCGCGTTACATTATTGTGCATGTGCTCCACCGTCAGCGGGGCCAATATGTCACGTCAAACAGTGATGGAAACGAAAGTACTCGATTTTTTTCAACTATGTCAAGGGCAATTGAGTGTAATCACGTAAAACTGTAATATCATAAAACTGCAACACCGCGGAGAAATATCTCTGCCGAGAAACAAACAGCCGATTCGCACTGTGTTGGTGTACAGTCGCTAATCATTGACAAATGTCTGACTTTTACTCAGATATTTTTGTTATGGACTGAATGTAAGCGAAAACAATCCCAGTTATCGATTCTCTGTTTTATTAGCTTGTGGTGTGAACACACAAAATTATATCTATCCTTTTCGAAATCTCAGCCTCGGCTTTATTCTTAAAATATTCTAAAAATTTAGCAAATTTCAGCCTCCATATTGTTATAAAATATATTTTTAAAAAGGAATGTATATCAAGACAATTGGTTTGTGTCATATTTATGAGAAGATGCCTAAGTTACTTGAACAGTATGAGTGACATAGTTTACAAAAAAATATAAAATTTTAGTTCATACAATAACGTTCAGTATTACTGTTTTCAATCAGCAGAAATAAAAGAAAGCGGGGGCAGCTTTAGTGATAACTATTACTAGTGGTAGCGTGATAGCGAGAGAGAGCTTCATTTTATAAGCCTGTACGTACTCTCACTTCATCTACGCTATATCCTAAGAACTCTTTCATCCAAATAGCTCGCTACCGTAGCGGGTCTTCACTGGACGGTCGTGGCATCTTCGATTCTGGACGTTCACTATAAGTTGAATTTACTTTTTTGAATATCTCCCATACTACCTTTCGGCATTGTCGCGTACGCTCTTACCCTTCTTTTGAACAACCTTTCGCGAAACAGCTGTATAAACAAACACCACACTACTGAAGCATTGTAATAACATGCCACAGAACATCCCAGAGACTAGGATTGTTTACCATATATAATTATATATACTGACACGGGGAGACCGGTTCGTCAATGGCTGTGCAACTGGTAAGCAAAAATGGCTGATGGTAAATTCGTTCGAATTGGTGATTTGACTCATTTACCAACTACTCTAAAACACCCAACAGTCCCATTGTACGATCCCGTCACATGATACGGAATAAATTATGCTGGGACGCAAAAAACGCAGTGGGACTTCCAAAACAAACGAACTCTTACCAGTCCAGCCAAGCCTGACTTTCCTTTGTTTTGAAAGTCCCATGGCGCTATTTGGGTCCCAGCATAATTTAGTCCGTACCATGTGACCGGATAGTGCAAAGGGCCTATTTCCCGAAATAGAAGATGACTTCGGCCACCAAGCTGCCGGTGAACAATTGTATACATTTTTCATCCGGATATTTCGATTGTAAAGGTTATTTTTTCTTTTCTTTTTTTTTTTGTTCCTTTTTTTTTCCAAAATTGTTCGATCGGTCGAGCCAACATTGTCTTAACATATCCGTTCAGACCGAAATTTCCGGAACTTTTCGATCATTGGTAAATGAACTAGGTAAGCCGGGTTACGTAACCCACATGATAGAGTACTGTGTGTAAACTGTATGAAGAATGATAATTGTGTAAAGGAGCTGGCTGAGATTCGTTAACAGTTTCAATCCAAGATATTAGCTTAGTTTGAGAGAAACTGGGAAAAGCTACCCCTCAGAATTGGTAATCAAAATCAAGCTTAACAGAACCTTGCAAAACAAATGCCCTAGGAACTGAAGGATCCTGATTGTCTCTGAGCTGAACGCACGGTTGAAGTTACTGTTTAAAGTCCAAAGGTTGAACCTAAAATAGATATATGTTTAGCCATCATCCCCCCAGTATTTTTTCTTTTTCTTGTTCGCTGGATCATGGAACAATGAATTTGTACTGTTATGGAGGACCTATGCAAATATCAAGTTTCTGGAATCTTCTAGAGTGTAAAGTCACCGTGACGATGCTTGTTCCAGAACTTTCTACGGTCACGCTGTTTAAAACATTCTGCCGAATGATGTCATCATAAAGTAATGCTTAATAAACTGAGAAACTCCAAATGATGTAATTATGATGTAATGTTACATAAATAGAAGCTTCACTGAAGAACGTTCTAGACCTATATCTGGTAAATGTATATAAAGAGTCAGCTAGGTAGTTGTGTTGGTTGTTTTCTCGGCAGTGGCCGAGTAGAGAAGTTACAGAGTTCTGTTGTTGTTCGGCGGAGACCGGGTGGAGAGGATATAGCGTGCTATTGCTGTAAAGGCTATTGGGGAACTTCGTTCAAGGTCAAGAGGACCATAAGGAGCTTTCTTAAAGATATCAAGATTTACCGTGAGTTCGTGTCAGTGGTGACTTAACTTTAGCAGTAGGCTTAACTTATTGTGATAATAGCTTTTACATTGTTCAGAAGTCGCTCTTCTGTAACTAAGGTTATACTACTTATCTTTAAATAAATGAGTTGGGTTCATTGAAGAGTTTCATAGTATATCTTTCTGTCGGTCGAGAGATACCGTAACTAAACAGTACCACTTGTGATAGCAACTTTTAAGTACAAACTGTGACATCCACTGGGTTATTTTTTGAGCACTTAGCAATGTGCTAAGAGAAAAAGTCAGGACCTCAGTGTACTATGGGACCTGTAAGAAATCTCTAATTCCCAATTTTAACGAAGATTAACGTCAGTGGAGAAAAAGACGTGCTTAAAGAACTACTTTACAGAACAATCAGCTTAGATTTATTACAGACATTTCTAATGAGGAAACTGTCGCGTTCTTTTATAGAAATTTCTTTCCCAAGTGGCTAGTGTATTTTTAACTTGTTTTTTTTTTCAGATGAAGTGGCTTTTTATAGAACATATTAAGACGGCAATGACGAACCGACTCGCTGTATCTGTTTTTACTTACGTTTACACGCAGAAATCTTTTAAACTTGTTTTAAGCTCGCAAAAGGTTCTCACTTCCTCCTAGACAAGGCCTTTAACCTTAGAACAGCCGGCACAGTGTTAAATATATGATACCAATTTCCTTTCAAGATAAACTCAAGTTACAAAATCATCTCGCGTGAGAGAGTTTTAACTCGTAGCTAATAGATTCATTTTGGTATTTTCTATCCCTTTTTTACACCAGACGAGACTTTTTTTATGTTCTTTATCCTGAGCTGTATTAGAAAACTCACTTACAATATACCGGTTGCATCAAGGCAGTCTCATTACTTCTTATAGGGACTATGGAAATGAAAGATAAAAAAAAATGCAACAAAATTCGTTGCTCCCTCTTGTGCTGCTCGCTAGTCCCTGTTAAAATAGCAACCAGAAAATATTTCTATAGCCCGTGTATTTTCAGGAGTCAATTTTAAGTTAAAGAGCGACATGTTGTTGACGTCGAATTTGCGTGCGCTTGAACAGGCGCTTTGGTATTGGTGATTGTTTAGCGCCTCTCGCTTTTATCACTACAGAACAAACAGAGCGTCAGGTGAAGCTAAGTGCA
>JAHPZR010046802.1:5000-29682 GCA_019787425.1 Platygyra sinensis | reverse complement strand
AGCGAAGTGAAGTGAAGTTAAGTGAAGTGTGTAGTAGGTTGCTAGATAAGCTCTCGTCATATGTCAATACTGACGCCTAGGCTGCACTGTTCGATACTAGCTTTTGCGAAAACTAAACTTGTCGACGACGTCTCAATGCTTCAAACATTATCGTCAAAGCAATAGCTTCAATAGAATGACAATTAGACGAGGGAGCTATTGACATTTTGAAAAATTTGTTCAGATACTTTACGAGCGCACCAAGATTAATATGTGTTCCCGTTTACATGATAGATTCAGTGGTTTCCATTTCCTATAGCCTCCAGTTCACGAGAACTTGATTGCCGACACTTGACCGGACAAAGCTAAAAACACTTGCTCGTTAAAGCAGATTCCCAGTATGTACTGCGCACTCTCAAGAGCTTGTTTACGTTTTTTGTCTTGGTTAATGTAAGACGTCACAAAATGTAATGTTTCGCAATCACTTTCATGGAGTAAATTCAAAGTTTCATGTTAACCGCCATAGTGAATGCAAAACTTAATGCTTCGTTCTTTCTGATATTACGAGAGAAAACAAATCCGTTGCTCTAAAAATCAAAGAAACAGTTGGGAAAAGAATTTAAAATGCTCAACTATAAGGTAAGTGGTTAGTAATGAATAGTATCGATTCGAATTCCAACGAGTGAGACTCGCAAACATTGGGATGCTGAGATTGCGCAGTACGGACTGGAAATCAACTTTTTAAAAGGTAATTCCCTTGAAATTGTTCTACTATCAAACTTTTTTTTTGAAACTTGGCGTAATTAACATTCATAATATGAACATTAAAAAATGCAATAATAAAATGGGATCACAGTGCCTGTTTACGCGTCAGCGGGCTCTTAAAATGGGGTATTTTTGCTGGTTACGCGTTAAAACCTCGACTGAATCACCTTCATACATAATTAAGTCTTTGTTATTTGGAAGACGTAAAGTTTTATCTTGAAAACAAAGCTTCATTTATTGACATAATCAGTATTGCTTCATTTAAGTTGTTTTTGATTACTTGGTTGCGGGTATATTGCACTTTTTCTGACAGCTCCGTGGTTAGCCCTAGTTGAAGTCCTAGCCTTAGCCAAAATACACCCAGTTAGAAACTATTTTCCAAAAAAAAATCGTGTTCCACTATCAAACTTTTTTTCGCCTTCAAATAAATTCTTCATTAGACTGTTCTTAGCAAATACCTGGAGAAAAAACGGGGGTCACCGCGCTCGTTTAAGAGAAAAGGAGAATTTATTTCGCCACCGAGCTTAGTTTGCGAGAAATTTCTTACGCTTTGTACGTGCACGCGCTCATGTGCGCGCGCTAGTGATGCGAAAATCGTGCCTAGTAGGGAGGCGCAATGCTATACTAAGGAATTACCTTAAATAGCGAATACCCTAGAATATTTTTACCATTCAAGAACCTTTCCGAATAAAATTACATCGCTGAGTATTAGCGAGTTCCTTACCAGGGCAGCCTGCTTGGTGAGGTCCTGCCGCGGGTGTCTTGCCATCAGGACAGCAGCCGTATGTCGTAGCTGCGCATGTGTTTGCCACTGCATATGCTAATGTGGTAGGTGCTAAAAGATCAAGGATAGCAAGTAAATGACAACTTACTTATGAGTGATCGAACCCGTTACAATGAGTTGTATTTGACAGTGAACAAATTTGAAAAAAAATGTAGCTGGTATCAAACATTGCATGTAGTTTTTGTGGACTGTAACGCAAAGTATGTTTTGCGCTTGAGCCAAACTATCTCGTACAAAGTTGATGTCAAAGGCAGACCATTTGGAAGGATTTAGTTCCATATGGTTTCGCGTAAGGACGTTTTTCCATGGTTGTAAATTACTTTATTAGACTCTCGAGGAGACAGGAGATGCGTTTCTTGAACTGGACAAAATGTTGGATTTGCTCCATTGTGAATTGAAATCTTATATCTTATATGAAACCTTACTTTCACAGTTAATTCCAGTCCAGTGGATAGGACAGTGGCACTCATATGAAGGTCCTTTGGCGATACAAACTCCACCGTGCTCACAGGGGTTCGGGTGGCAGTGGTCTTCATCTGACAAAATGAACATGATGTAAAATGCACAAATTCTTCTACTTCTTTATGATTAATGATATTTACGCCAAATTATGCTCAAAATAACATTTCAGATTTTAAGATTTTTACGCCTTCAGGTTATCAGGCGATCCTGTTTTAACGCTGAACGTTATATTACGCAAACATATATGCTTCTATATGTGCATTTCGCCGGTAAGGTTATAAAATAGTAAAAGGTAAAAACTGTTAAAACGGTTGCAGCATGGGAAACCCTCTTTCACCCACATTGGCAAACATCTTCATGTGCAAATTGGAAGCCGATGTTGTTACACCTTTAAACCTTCCTTTCTACAACAGATATGTAGACGATTGTTGCACAAAAAGGAAAGCCAATGCCCCGGACATTCTTCTTGAAAATCTCAACAGTTACCATCCAAACATTAAGTTCACAGTAGAAGAAAACCCGGATCACTTCCTAGACACCGCCTTTACCCATCAAGAGGGAAATTTTATTACTAAAGTCCATCAAAAACCAGGGAAACTATATTGGTAATCGGCCATTCCACATAAATGGAAACGCAACACTATCCTAGGTGCACTTCACAGGGCAAAACGAATAGCCACAAATTGGCAAGAAGAAGTACAAGCTATTAAACAATCTTTCATCCGATCTGGATATCCCGCCAAATTCGTTAATGAGGTTATTAACGATTTTGAAAACCCAACGGCAAGAGATGATGAGACGATTATTCCTGTCCATTGGTTTGATGAAAGAACAAAATCGGCATTCAACTACCATTTTGTAGGAGAAATGAATTTGAAAGTAGGAAATTCATAACAAAACTTAACAAATACACCAAAGGGAAATTTAACTTCCATATCTTGTGGCAAACACGCAAGATTGAAACCCTCTTTAAACTCAAAGACAAAAACACTCATCCATCGCACGTAATATACAGAGGCACGTGTACTTGTAATTAAGTTTACATTGGTGAAACTGCACGCAATCTTGAAGTACGTGTCAACGAACATTCCGATATAAACAAAGAATCCGAACCGGCCAAACACTTAAAGACACACCCTGAACACAAATTCACATGGGACATTTTGACTTCGGCTCACTCCTAGACAAAGAGGAAAATAAAAGAGGCATTTTACATCGCACGCTTCAATCCAGTCCTAAATAAACAAGTCCAGTCATTCCATCTTACTCTATACCCCATGGGAACTGGTATTACGTAACCCCAAATATAAAACAGTTGGTTGTATGCAAATTCAATAACTCTGAAGATGATCACAAGATCGAAAACGTTTAGTCAAACATTTTAACAGTTTTTACCTTTTACTATTTTATATATGCTTCTATCCCGGAATAGACCATAAAGTTCGCTGCACGGTGACCTGGCCTTTAAATGGCAGCGAGGTTGAAGGTGACCCTGCTTTGATACAGACCTCTCTGCCTTTGTTGTGTAAATCAAGTTGTTCTTATGCTAACTAGGGGCATTTACATCACAAAGGCAGAGAGGTCTGTATCAAAACAAGGTCACCTCCAACCTCGCTACCATTTAATTAAAGGCCAGGTCACTAAGCAAACAACTGAAAATGGTTATTGAGGAAAACGTGCATGACGTACCTTCACAAGTGAGTCCAGTCCACCCGGACGAGCAAGAACACGTGTAATCATCACCGTCTACCTCGCAAACACCACCATGATGACAAGGGTTAGGGTGACAGCTATCGCGCTCTAGTGAAGTTAATAGAATGAAACACAATATTCAGCACATATTTCATCTTATAGAGTGTTGTCAAAGTAAGAAGTACTCGCGGTACAGTTAGTAGTGGTGTTCATGCTATTGTACTGAGGATTGCGTTTACTAAAACGATATGTAGGTACTTAGACGGTATTCCAAACAAAACATCTTCTAGTTATTTGGGCTTCCTGTTGACATGTAATATATCTGCTTCAGTTATGCATGCCAGCGGCATTTATATAGAAAGTTGATCAGTGACACTACAGCATTACCCATGGTAAACTGTCTGCCAACAATTTAGTTCAGAACGGCCGTTCGTCGTTTTTAAACCAATTACAATGAAGCTGCTGTCAATATTCCAGCAATTTTAACTCAATGCGTTTTTCTACTTTGAATTTCGATTGATTTACGTGACCTGCTAAACGCGGTTGGGGTGATTTTTTCAGCGTTTGCTCTGATTTGATTTTTGCCCATAGGTCATAGAAGTCACTCAACATCTGAAACTTTATAACCTGCGCAGTTGATTCCTTTATAGCCCGGGGGACAGGTACAAGTGTAGCCACCGCTGTTCTCAAAACAGGTGCCGCCATTCTGACAAGGATTGGAATGACACTTCAGTTCCTCTAAAATAACGAACAAAAATAACAATTATCTAGAATTAAGTCGGGTATACCAATTCAGTGCATATGTTTAAACATAGTATTAATTCGCAAACATATAGTCGGCTCTACACGAGCTTTAATCGAACAAGTAATTGGACTTTTCCGTCATCATACATCAGGATAATAAATAAATTAACCAGCTACTATTACAAAACTTGGTTCAAACATAAAAGAATAAACCTCGTATGTGACATCAGATTTTTACGGCAAAAACAAACAACAAACAAAAAAAAAACAGCCGGCGGTTATTTGTAAGCTGTCAGCTACTGACCTTCGCAGTTAAAGCCTCTGAATCCCTCCTGGCACTGACACTTGTAAGTTCCAGTGATTTCCTGGATACATGTACCACCATTTTGACATGGAAGTGAGTGACATCTGTCTGGCTCTGTTATACGAATAAAATCAACAAATCAATCAATTAGTCAATTATAGCATGAAAACAATCAGCCGATCGGCGGAGAAGTCAATTGGGCAGCTAATCAGTCGCGGTTAGTTGGTCAAACAGTCATACAGATTGTCAGACAGCCAGTCATTGGACAGTTAATCAGTCAGACAGATCAACAGACAGACAGTCAGTTAGCCAGTCAGCCAGTCAGCCAGTCAGCCAGTCAGCCAGTCAGCCAGTCAGCCAGTCAGCCAGTCAGCCAGTCAGCCGGTCAGCCGGTCAGCCGGTCAACCGGTCAGCCAGTCGGCCAGTCGGCCAGTCGGCCAGTCGGCCAGTCGGCCAGTCGGCCAGTCGGCCAGTCGGCCAGTCGGCCAGTCGGCCAGTCGGCCAGTCGGCCAGTCGGCCAGTCGGCCAGTCGGCCAGTCGGCCAGTCGGCCAGTCGGCCAGTCGGCCAGTCAGCCAGTCAGCCTGTCAACCAATGATAGCATAGTATGTTGTTTCAATACTTATTCACTGGATAGCGAATTGTCCGATGGATAACTTGATCCACCTTTTCATTGAACAGGCCCAGTTCGTGACGCGGCCAATCAGTCGTTCATTCGGTGGATCAGTCAATTGGTGGGCTGTCAAAAGGTCCGTCCGTCAGTCAGTCGGTTGGTTGGTTTATCGTGTGGTCAGGCATATATAACAAATTCAACTAGCCGTACAGTAAGCAAGTCAACTTACCTTGGCAATTTATTCCACGGAATCCTTCGACACAAAGACAATGGTATGAATTTAACAGCGTAGAACAAGTTCCCCCATTCGTACACGGATTTGATTCGCATAAGTTAATCTCCTCTGGAAAGAGGAAGAGGAACAAAATTGCATTTAGAAGAAATAATCAAACTGTTAAGTGACAGACCTGCCAACCCCTGGTAAAGGAAAATCTGGAGACCCATGAAAATAAATCTGGAGAATCTACAAAAAATAGTGAGATTCTAGTTTTTCCCCGATCAACGAACCCCTTTTCCATCGCGGGAACTATATACCTGCCAACTTTTTTTAATTTATAGGCGTGACATTTTTCTCCTGAGAGTGCCAGGATTTTTCGTAGGGCTCCAATGATATCCGAAGATGTCCAAAGACTTTCGAAGATGTTCCGAAGACTTCCGTCTGGCCAGTACATAGATCGATACTTTGAATATTCATAAGATAATCCATAGCTCGTCTAAAGACTGGTAATATTTAAACTGACCATTTCAAAACCATGACAACTTATCGAATGGATGTCGACGTACTTGTTTAGTAAGAATCGTATCAGTGTACAATATTATTTATAAAATTACCGGCTAAAACAACGATATCTTTCTTATACGTTTCTACCAGGCGTGAGAAATTGAACACAGGCGTGAGTAGGCGTGACATCGAAGTTTTTTGATCCGCAGACGTGACAATCACGCCTTAGGCGTGGCACTTGGCAGGTATAGAAGTAGACAATGTAATAAGGCAAGGCCACGAAGACGACCCAGTGAAGAGTACCGGATCTTGTGTAGACTTAGCTTTTATGTTAGCCTATCATATTCTGTTATGCTGTATTTTAAATGAACGGTCATTAATCTATGTATTTATTTTCTTCTAGCCCTCGTAGAAGGTTTGTCTTACAAACCGAAATATCGGGCAAATATTTTTTCTCTTTATTTTATACTTTAATCCTGTTTCTTACTCTACTCCTTGCCGTAAGGATCAGCTTACTGTTTATCAAATAGAACTAGACACCAACCTCATTCCCAGGACCTACTCCCCATTCAAATTGGAGGACAGACGCGAAGGAAAACGATAAGTTATTGAAATATTGAACACAAGCAAAAATCACAGCTCGGTACAAAAAAGTAGTAAGGTACAGTGTTTTTCGTTATTAGTTTATCACTTTATGGCACAAGCATTTCCCGTAAATGTTCTATTGGTACTCAACAACCTAAATTACTTCCTTTCAGAAAGATTTTTCCCAAAAAACCGTGAGATTGGGAGCCTTGTCGGGAGACCGTGAGAAATGACAAAAAATCGCGAGACTCACGGCAAAACCGTGAGAGTTGGCAGGTCTGAAGTGATGCAATAACTACTGAAGTCCTTCACGCTCATAAGAAGCAATATTGAGACAGCCCACCTTCACAATCTTTGCCTCTGTATCCATGTAAACATTCACATTTGTAATCTTCATCTTCCACAAGCTCTCTACAAACTCCACTGTTCTGGCAAGGGTTAGGTTCGCATTTTTTCTCCGCTGCATATAATGCAAAGTACAAAATCAACTGTCTGAAGCGTGCTTTATTTTGTTTAAATTAATGGCCAGCTTTTTACCACACTGTTACACTAGGCATTGCTTTATGCAACTTATGTTGAGTTTTTAAGTATTTGAAAACCGGATCTTGCGCAAACCAAGCAATCAACGCGAAAAATGTACATACACTAGAAAACTCTTACTTTCACAGTTCTTTCCACGAAAGCCGTGCGGACATACACATTTATAGACGTTGGGTCCTTGATTAAGACACGAGCCACCATTAAGGCATGGGTTAGAGTCACATACAGACACCATCGCTACAAGGAAAGAACAAGAATAAAGAAATTAGTTGCTGAGAGAAACTCACACTGTAGCTGTAAGAGCCCAGGGGTGAAGCAGCCATTGGTTACCCGTACTGATGTCGTATGGCAATGGAATAACAGTGGTAAGGTAGTTGTAGAGCAGCAGTACCGTAGTCGTAGTGCAGTTGTACGATCAGTCGTACGGTAGTACGGTTGTCGTGCAGCGTTCGCATGCTATAGGTATTGTAGTACAGTCGTTTACAACAGTCATAAGGTATTCATCGTTCTCTGAGCCGTTTTGTATTACTTGTATTTGTACTGCAGTCGTACTGTGGTTATAATGTAGTAGTAGGGCAGCCGTACTGGTAATTTTGTTGTTGTAGCATTGCATAGAAAGCGAGCTATAAAGTCTGATCGAACCCAACCGAACGATCTATTACTCATGATTGTCGTGTTAAATTGTAGACGTAGGTTCTTCTATGATGTTTCATGTTTGAATGAATAACTGATAGAGGATTGCTGAGTAAACAAGGCTCGCTATTTAGTATTATAATCTCTTACATACATAAACTGTGATAGATAGTCCACTGATAGATTCTGTTAAGAGATTAACGCTCATTTAATCTGTCTGTCCACTGTTAGTGCCGGACATGTACAGTTCCATTTTAAATCAAATGCTCAAGAGAAATGTCGGAATCTACTCACAGAGCATCAGACCTGCATCATCTTAGGAGCATTCGGAGAGAGCTACTTACATTCACAGTTGATTCCTGAGAAGCCCGCTAGACAAGAACAGGTGTAAGAGTTGTGATTGTCATAACATGTTCCTCCATTTCTGCAAGGGTTACTTCGACATCTGCTTTCAACTGAAGAAAAGAGAAAATTCAGACGATAACAGCCGATATCAACATGCTATTTGTGTGCCTTAAAATTAAAATTCTGACTCGGCAGAGATTTTGGGCGTCGATAAAACCTGGAACATAGAGCATTCCGGAACATCCCGAAGCATCGAATAATAATTTTGTCAACAAGGGCACACTGCTACGCTACTCACTATCTATCATAGATTAGTATAAATCTACTAGCGTTCTATCACGAATGCCGTTCTCTGATTGGCTACGCTACTCACTATCTATTCTGTGATAGATAGTGAGTAGCGTAACAATGTGCGCTTGTTAACAAAATGACGGCCGTTTCTTGGCGTTTTCGAAGTGTTGAGAGGAGGATTTAGATTAAGTTTTGAACGACTAGTAGATTTATACTAAAACAAGTAGATTATTCGCTCTCAATTTCTATCGCGCGATAGTTGACTCGGGCTGTGCCCTCGTCTATTATCACGCGATAGAAATCTCGAGCTCATAATCTAATTGTTAAATAGAAAGTGATTGGTTTTCTTTCCTGGACCTAGAGAGTCTTTATAACTCTGAGGATGAAAAAGAGATCATTCTCCTCAGTAAAAAAGAGATCCTCATTGACATGAACGCGCCGTTTTTTTACCGCCATTGGGTTGAAAAGGGTGTTTTCACGTTGCATGATCTAATTGACGCCAAGGGCAGTTTCTTATCATTTGAACTGTTCGAAATGCGATATGGAATTTTAAAAGTGCAATTTCTTCAAATATTTTCAAGTAATCTCTGCTATCCCGAGCGTCTTACGGAAAAAAAGCCAAGGAGCTTGCCTAAGGACCCCAAGGAGCCTAATACCAACTTTTTATCTGGCGGCATCTTATTTCAGTTATCCTCTGTATTAACCATCGACCCCTTGAAACTTAGATCTAAAGACTATTATTGGCTTTTTCTCGACAAACGGAAGTCTCAGGCCACTGGTCCAATGAAATGGAACCACGACTTTGCTCCGATGTCTTTGGCATTGAACCAGATTGTTAATAGAGTGAAGCTTATTTGCAAAGAGAATCAATTTTACTTCAAGCTAATCCATCACATTTTTGCTACGAAGAAAGAGCTTACACTCTATGGAATTACAGACAATAATAGAAGTTTGACAATCGGGTGTTGAACCACCTCCGATCTTGAACTGGTTCAGTGAGATGCATAACACCTCAAGATCACCGGCAAACTACGAATAATTGTTTGTTATGGCTTTTGGGAAGGATAATAACACTGTTAGAAAACTGAATCTCTGTATATTATTTACTAACTACTATCTACATTATCACGAGGTAAATGAGATGAATCTTGACTGGATTGAATTTACTACAAAAGTGAATAACAAGTTAAGAATAGAAAAAAATTCTGATCTTTTCCCATTTTCTGTCCTGTTAATGCTTTCTAAAGGTTTTAGATTGATAAAAGGATATGTTGTTTTCAAAGAAGAAAAATGAAAAATGAAAAGGGTGATACATTGCTAGATTAATTGGTAGATTAATTAAAGGATATGTAATTTTTTCAAAAAAAATGTGTATCGCTGTTACGAATGTAAAGTTCCTTTAAGAAATTGTCAAAAATCGATACTTAATTGCATTAGGGTAAAGAAGCTCTCTTGTACTGTAAGTCATGTTAATAGCTCTGTCATATTGTAAGCATATTGTAGCTTTTATTAGATTGTTTTAGTGTAATGTAGCAGCAAAAGTAGTGTTAAGTGTAATAATAATAGATATAAAATAACTCAAGCTTTAGTCAATCAAAGAACGGCATTGGTAATAGAACGCTAGTAGATTTATAGTAAATATATATAAGGAACAAAAAAAATTAAAAACGTTACAATAAAAAGAAAGAAAAAAGAAACAAATGCAAATAATTACAATTAGTAGAATTCTACTAGTATACTAATGCAAATGCTGCAATCTGATTGGCTGAGCTACTCGTATACTATCAGCCATTAGAGTGCAGTTGGCTGCCGGTCGTCCTCGGAATGCGATGTTGTTATAGTTTTTCCGAGGTTTTGGAAGGAAATTTAGATGTAAACGTGTAATTAAATTCCTGAGAAAACTAAAAGAAGCACATGGACGGTTTCTTGACTTTAAAAACTTGAAAATATTGAGAAAGCGGGTACGCGCGTAAACAACTGCAAATTTGCCAAGGGCAGTTCAATACGTGCAACTTTGTCTAAGCGTAAAGTCCAATAATGCGTGGAAAAAATCATAGGAAACCGTTATTTTTTGTTAATTTCAGTTAGAATTCTACTAAAACAATTAGATTATTCGCTCTCGATTTCTATGAGGCGATAGTTGATTCGGCCTTCGGCCTCATCAACCATCACCTCATAGAAATCTCGAGCTCATAATCTAATTGTTAATTAGTGATCAGAAGACTAAGCTATTACTTCCAGTCGTTTGCCATCACTTTAATCACGTGACTGTCGCTTATTCCCAGATTTCGTTCTTCAAGATGATGGCTCAAACCGAAAAATATGGGTTCACCAGTGTGATTTCTTTATTCAATTCATTACGTTAATTTGGGTATGATATACACGATTTCTTATGACGAAATAGTTTCTCCACAAGATAGAAATAGAAACTCTTTGGCATTGAGCTTTTTGTCTAAATTAGTTTAGTAATACTTATCATAATTATTCCATTCATAACGCAATAAGTTCTCCTTAAATCGTCGACAAGCTCCTATTCGGTGAAACTCTTCGTTGCTAAGTTGAAGTTGAGAAACGTTGGGAAGATAAGGAATAGCTATTTCATATCTGTCCAACGTTTCTCAACTTCAAACTTAGCAAAGAAGGGTTTTACTTAACAGGAGCTTGTCGACGATTTAAGGACAACTTATTGCGTTATGAATTGACCCAAAAGATCTCAACCCTCCGATAATTATTCGATGTTTCGGAATGTTCCAGGATGTTCCTGGTTTTATCGTCGGCCCAGAGATTTTTGAGTGAGGTTTCATTTATACCCTGTCAACAAACAAACAAACAAACAAACAGACAGACAAACAGACAGACAGAGCAGACAGACAAAAAACAACAACCAATAGACACATAAGATAAATACTAATTTTAAACGTTCGAGTTTAGAAACCAAAAACTCATTAACCAGTGCTGTTAAACTGAAATACAAATATTGTTCCAATATACAATGTACACGACTCGCTCATTTCTTTCTGAAAATGTTTTTTACATTAGAACGTTTTTTTTTTGTAAGTCGAAACAATAGAAACAATACAAACTAGTTTCAGAGCAACTCACTTTCGCAGACAGAACCACTGAACCCTTCCATACACAAACAGCTGTGGGATCCCATGACTTCCATACATGTACCTCCATTGAGACATTGGTTCAGGAAGCAAAGATTCTCCACTGAAAAATTACAATAACAAAATGATCAAACTAGAGAAACGTAGATCAAAATCATAACAACACCATGGAAATATCTTTTCTAAGGCTGATCTTGAATGGATTTTGTGCAACAATTTCTTTTGAGGTGGCTCAAAACAGTTTTTGCTGAAATTAAGGGTGTTTTTAGCAGGTCATAGTGTTGCTATGGTAACCTATCGTGTCACGAAAATAATACCAAAGTGTTCACCAGTGATTGGGCAGTTTCTTGATACCATGATTGTAACATCAATTGATAAAGAGTTGTTATAATGATCCGTCAAAATCTAAGTCTTGCCCCTGGAATGTGCTGGAAACTGTCTTGAACCACCTCAAGAGAGATGAAATCAATATTTTGCAATTTTATGTTATAGAATAGAGAGTTTCATTCTCCATGCATTACCCTGGATATTTAGTAGGTTTTTTTTCAGCTATAAGGATAAATTATCTAATTACTCCTGCCCTTATGTGAGATTTCAGTACATTACAGGTCAACTCAAGCATGTTAAGGTCTGGCTCAAGCCTAATTTGCATAAAATCAGAAAAACAGTAATTACTCTGCCAGGATTTGGTACAATCTTTGCAGAACTGGCAGCTTAACTAATCTCGACGACCTTAATATTGCAAGACCAATAAAATCTGATAAAGTGGGTCACGTGACTATGATCAATTGTTTTATTTTTTAGAAAAACAACTGAAAATGGGCCGCCGAGATAACATACAATCGCTGTCAAATCTAGTATTTTTACAATTGTGCTAATGGCCCCCTGCAGGAATCTGTCTTGAATGGCAGACCAAAATATTCAGTTAAGAAGTTATTTCGTAAAAGAGGTCACGTGACCTTCTATCTTTCCATATATAATCTTAAATAATTGAGGAGTTCATCCATTCAGGACAGAAATAGTTGCCTAAGAGAGTGGCTAAAAATTTCTCATGATTAGTTTTTCGTGATAGCTCACTATCCTTGGCCCATTTTAGAATTCGACTTGAGCAGGCCTGTGACGTCACAAGTCACGTGACCACTATAAAAACACCTTAAGCAGTTTAAGGATACCAAATTTTGCTTGTGGCTAGTATTTGGCTCCCCCTGGGATAAAAACAGCGTTGCTTTAGATCAAAAACGGTTTTATCTCTCTGGGGGTCTGTGCTGGATATGAGCCATGCCTTAACAAGCTTGAGAAGAGAAAAGGACGGCGGGTAGGCAAGTCAAACTCACGAGTTCTAAGGTAGAAACTTCTGTAGTAATAAACAATTTACCTTGACATGTTGGACCTTTGTACTCTGCTGGACACGAACACTCGAACCCATCATCCATTTCGGTGCACGTTCCGCCATTTCTACACGGGTTTGGCTGGCATTTATTTTTCTCTATTAGTTACAAAAACACAAAAAATAATATCCGAGAAAAAGCTCTTAATGATTAAATTCTATTTAAGAACTTTGTTTAAAATATGATGCCATTATTGTAAGAAATAAAGTTGGCAGTAGAATTCTATTTAAACAAGAGTGTTTCTGTCGAGGAACTATAGGCTGATAGTAGCCCTGCGGAAATTTGATGTTCTTAAATAAATAAATATTTGCTCGAGAAGTACATCAAATCTCTAAGGGGCAACTATCATACCGATAAATGAATGTTGTGCCGCGTAGCACTGGGAACACAAATGGTGAAACAGAGAATTAACTCTGAAGTGTAAATTAAAGTGCTACTTAAACCCATGAATAACCCACTGGGCGTTAGCCCTAATAAAGGGAAACAGAGAACCACACGAGGCAAAGAAAAAATCTTTTGACCTCGGTGGGAATCGAACCCACGACCTCCGGATTAGATCTACCGTTACTCTGCCGACTGAGCTACGAGGTAGCACAGAGGGCTAACGCCCAGTGGGTTATTCATGGGTTTAAGTAGCACTTTAATTTACACTTCAGAGTTAATTCTCTGTTTCACCATTTGTGTTCCCAGTGCTACGCGGCACAACATTCATATGTACCCTTACTTTCTCTTCGCCGCGATTCACCATCTAAAATCGTCCCCCACTTTCTCTATGCGACCTCGTAGCTCAGTCGGCAGAGTAACGGTAGATCTAATCCGGAGGTCGTGGGTTCGATTCCCACCGAGGTCAAAAAATTTTTTCTTTGCCTCGTGTGGTTCCCTGTTCCCCTTTATTAGGGCTAACGCCCAGTGGGTTATTCATGGGTTTAAGTAGCACTTTAATTTACACTTCAGAGTTAATTCTCTGTTTCACCATTTATCATACCGATAGTTCCGAGACTTTAAGACGAAATCCGATAGAAGATGGAGCAATTTCAGGTTTTAGTGGACAAAAATCTGTACCAGAGTAATTTTAAATATTTTACAGTCATTTTTACATTTTTTTAAAGCTAAATACATAAATAATTGCCTGAAATAACACCGAAAAATAATTTCCCACGGGAACGAGAGAAAATAAATTTCAAAGTTCTGTGATTTGTGTAAACACAGGGAAAATTCCATCATCAGTTTCATTTCACCAAAACTTTTAAGCGTTTCATACGAAGTTCAACATTCGTTTTCGACGTTTGGTGTTGCTAGAAATGAATTGTTTTGAGAAGATAATTAAAAGAGCCCTACAGAAGTTTGCAATACAATGTAAATAATCTTGGTACAAGATTTTTGTCCACTTGTTACTCCAACGTCTGGCGGATTCCGTCTTAACACTGCATTGTTTTCATTGTTCACCACTAAATTTTCGTCCGCGCGCTGGTTCAAAAATCAATTGAATCATTTGCAACTTTTTGTCATGAAAGCCCTGAAAACCAAATGTAAGATTTAATAAAGAAAACCGACAAAAACCCATTTAATACAATTTAAATTGTTTATTTTCTATAAGCCCGCTTGTTAACAGAAAAATTTCCTCCGACGAGTACTATCCATTCTGTTATTTTCCTCGTACGGGCACTATGGACTGAAAGTGTCTCTCCGTGGACAAACACTATCGCGTCACGTGATCAATTCAGACCAATAAGAAACGGAGAAAATTTAGTGATGAGCTATAGTTAAGCAATAGACCACAAGTTTCTATGGTTTATAGACTGCCGGATAAACCATGCGGCATGTTGGTAGAACATGAGGAGAATTTTACGAATTCTTCGAGTGTTCTTCCAACATTCCAAGTGGTTTATCAGCCTATAAACCGTAGAAACATGTGGTCTGTTGCTTTTTGATATAATAACCAAATCAATGCGCTCGCTCTGATTGGTCAATCAGCTATGGTTTATTGTGCCAGTAAGCTCATGGAAAAATCTCGCGTGATAAACCACTTGGGATGTTGGTAGAACACTCGAAGAATTCGTAAATCACTCGTCTGAGGCTCGTGATTTACGAATTCGTCTCGTGTTCTACCAACAACCCGCGTGGATTATCAGCCTATAAACCATAGAATCGTGTGGTCTATTTCTTAAGGTGGCTGAATACAGTTCAGTTTCGTTATTGTACAGACCTCGCTTCGCTCGGTCCGTACTGCCACGACCTCGGGCCAATATTCCCCAGTACGGCCTTCCCGCTCGGTCAGTAAGAGGTTATTCTTTCCTCGTGTTTGAAGTAAAAACCGTAAGGTCGATAGGAAAAGGGAACAGGGAGGGGGGAGGGAGGGGCTGGCAGGATTGTTTTCGATTGCTGGCTTAAGTCTTACTGTAATTGTGTCGAGGCTAACTTCGTTGTTTTTCTAATACCGTTACCATAGTAACAACAAGCGTTCGACTTTCAGGTGTTGAAACTATTGTAGACGAAGCAGGGTAACAAGTTTACCTTCGCAGTTAATTCCCTTGTATCCTTCCATACAGGTGCAAATGTATGCTCCATTTGCTTCTGTGCAGATCCCGCCATTACGGCAAGGGTTTGGGTGACACTTGTTCTCCTCTTGGAAGCAAAGAAAACGTGACTCGTTAAAAGAGTAATTGGCAATCCTTCTTGCGCATGCGTTATGTTCTAGCTATTTGTGAGACCAACACGAGTCAACAACGGCATGCAGTAACTATAACAACATTTTTTTTAGCCGTTATGGTTATTATAGGCAGCTAATACCATATTTACAAGTTTCAAACAATGTATTACTTTTATCTCTATTTCTTTTTTGGTATAAATAAATGTTGTTGTTGTTGGTTGAGTGAGACTACATGGTGAGAACTATAAATTACACGAGTAAGTCAAAACAAGGTATCTGCTTTAACTTATGTGAGCTGAATGGTTAGGGATCAGCGAGATAAAGTAAGTAACAAATTACATAGAGGCAATGAAAAAAAGGGAATATTTATAGTTTTTATTACCTATAGGTAATAACTCTGTGAAGCACATCAAGTGCATTATGTACCTTCGCAATCCGTTCCCTTGAAGCCTGGGGTGCACATGCATTCATAGCCATCCTTCACTTCATTACAGGTGGCGCCATTTTGGCACGGGTTTGGAAGACAATGACGCTCTGCGGGGTATGAAAAGTTTGGTTAACTGGTTCGAATGATAGAGAAGCGAAGTTTCCTTCTCTACACTGTACTGGCCTTTTTCAATCTCTATAAAAAGGCATTTCGAGAAAAAGGATCAAAGAAGGAAGGTTCGCCTGAAACTCTCATCCGTACAGACCTTAATATATGGCCCTGATCTATCACTGTTGCTTGTTTCCGATCAGTGTAGCGTTTTGTGCCATCGAGGCCCATCTACAGATTCTTATATTTTGCGTCTTATTGCAATCTAACAAGAAAATGCGATGACTAAGGGTCGGGAAAGTTAAGCGTTGTCATATTCTATAACAACTCTCGTTGTCCAAAACTGATACACCTCAAATAGTATCAAATTTGCATTTGCGAGAAACACATTGTGCGAGCACAGGTATTGCTTTTAATTTTAGCTTTTTATGTCACACTTCATGGACTACTCTGTACTGCAATTCTAGAGACGAAACTGCCATGAAAATGTACCCTGTTAAACTGACATAACTTGAGTTTTCTCTTTTGAAATTGTTACATATTTACATGTGTTGCTACGCCGGCCTTACGATGCTTTTTAAATAAACATTTGTATCACATATATCATATTGGTCTCTAAAAAGGCAGTAAAGCTGCTATATCACAGCAGCTCTTGCTTCGGCAACCACACAGCACGGACGAGTGAATTCAGATGCGGAGGTCAGTTCATCCTTGTCTCCTTTTACTGGTTGGTCAATTTATGGTTGTGATTTGAGAGTTGACAAGAGTGAAACCAGTGAACTAAGCAAATAAATCACTAACCTTCCTCGTCCTCGTCTTCCTCGCTGTACATTTGTGCCATTGGATCGCCGTAAAATGGGAAATGCGAATGATGCATTCCGCCGAGAAAACTCCGGGAGAAAAACGGGTTATAAGGTACCGCCATTGGAGGCCTTGGGATACGAGTTGTTACGATGGTTCGCTGAGTCATTGGAGGTGGACGCATGAACATGAGCGGATGACCGAAAGCGTGGGGTGGGTGCATGATAAATTGCCTTTTACGCTCTTTGTTGCTATCTGGCTTTTTCATCGGGGGCTTAAAGACCCGTGTTTTCCTATGTTTACCCTTCGAGGTGTCGCGTAATCCAAGTTTTGTTTGTGTCCATTTTGATCCATCTTGTTGTGTCTTTCTCTGCTCTTCTTTTGACTTTGTCAAATTCGAAAAATGTTCTTCCCTAGGCCTTGCGGCAATTTGACCTAGAATTAAAAACAGGGTAGTCCCTAGGAGAATTCCAACTATCCGTGGCTTCATTTCTGATGGTTTTCGTAGAGAAATAGAATTATTTCAATAGAATTTGTTATTAGGGACATACCTTTCTGTTTACGTACAACAAAGGATTTGTGATTTGCAATTGGCCACCATGAAATTGACTTGCCATTCAATTTAGATCCATTGTTCTGGATCATAAATAAGATATGAATTTAGGTTTGAGTTCAAAGAAGGTTTAGAGAACTAACCTAATTTCCTCAACTTAACTCTTGAAGTTAACAAGTAGGATAGGACTTGACAGCTGTTGATAAAGATAAACATTTGCGACATTTACCTACTCAGAGTAAAATCGTAACAGATTTATAAGCACTGGCATTGTAAATAGTAGGGACTACACTTTACAGAGGACAATTATCACAGACAGAAGTCGATTAATAATATAAATCTTATTAACTGGGCGATATAAGAACTTAACAAGAAATAAACTAAGACCTTTTTAATTTTTTTAAAAATTTCAAAATTGCCTAAATTTCTTTAGAAGACTGACAAAAGCGAACAACACAGCACGCAACTTCGCGTAACTTTCGTCGGGTTTTCTTTGGTTGTAGTCTCAGGGAGATATCTCTCCTGTGACGTCACTGACAGATCAGGTCTTAATTCTTGATCTGCAAAGTAGTGTCTGTGGTCATGATCAGGAAAACAATTGACTTTTTTATTGAACTACGGCCTGACAGTTACCTGAGCCCGCGAGCATCGCAACATCAGTAACAAACCATGAGCAGGAACTGATCAGTCATGTGCACCTTATCTGACGCCTCGCACGCCTAACGTTCCAGGCACAAAGCATTCAGACTCAAAGTCAAACTTCTGGTCATTAATCTTCCATATTATATTTTCACATTCCTTGCTTTCATTTCAAGTTTTCTTTTCTCTGTTTTGTGTTGATCTTTCAAGTCGCCCACACCAGTTTTGATTTAGCAAAACAATATAACATTCAGTTCATCTGACACACAGCTCCCGTACAGCTAACCGCAAGCAAACCAGTGTGAATATGAACAATTAAGCATTTGGTGAGTGCGTTTTACTCCATCAACAAATTATAACCAGTTTCTACCTTGTCCAGGCCAGAAGTGAAGCAGATATGGCATCGTCCATTCTGAAAGCTTGGCTACCAATTATGGCATCGACCGTTAAAAATGGCATCGCTTATCACGAAAGGGAAATAGGCGATGGCGATGCTCGCGCTGACTGCGCGGTTACTATTCCAACACGGGCGCTCTCGTTCGGGCCGAATAATTAAGAACAGTGTCTAGATCAGAGTGAGTGAGTGAGCGAGCGAGCGAGTGAGTGAGTGAGTGAGTGAGTGAGTGAGTGAGTGAGTGAGGGAGGGAGGGAGGGAGGGAGGGAGGGAGCGAGCGAGCGAGCGAGCGTGCGTGCGTGCGTGCGTGACTGAGTGAGTAAGTGACACATTTGTGTGGAAAGATCTTACAGGGCCATCGCCTCGTGCACCACTTTTTTTTCTTACCACATTTTGACGTCATCTGTGATCTATTACTGAACAAATGCACGGCAACATGGAATCTAATTGTTTTAAAAAATAAAAAAACAATTAAGCTACTGCAGATAAAGCTTTTTTATTTCAAAATCTTTCAACATAACTCGAAAGCTGGCCTTTGCCTACTTTAGTAAACACGAGAAAAGCCATTTGATTTCTTCTGTTGTCTATACAAAACGAAGCAATCTCATTGGTTGCTATGCACAGCAAAGAATTGTTATTGGTTCAGGAAAATTACGCCACTGTCAAAGTTAACTCGAGCGTCACTCCTCCTCGAGGGTTATCCAATACTCCGACAAATTTATGCATAGCATTGTATTGTATTATATCCACATAACAATAGGTTAACAATACAATACAATACAATTGAGAACAACGCAATAACATACAATGGACGAGTATGCACTCCTCATCGAATGAAATTCTACAGCGAAAGCAGAATTGAATTGCGAAATCTACAAATCTTGAAGAAAATGCTAGAAAAATAGCAACAGTTATTGTCATCAGAGCAGCCCTGTGAGCTGAAAAGCTTGGACGTTGCCTTGAACATTGCTGGAGTTGAAAATATACGCTCGGAAAACGTGCGGTTGTGGTCAACACTGGAGGTCATTCAATCAAGTTTGAGTTTTGAATGAAAGGCGCGTTAGCCACGGTGGAAATTTGTGTCATCTGTGGTTGGAGATCCTTACATCACTTTGCTATAGTGTCGGAGACACCGAAAAGCTGCGATACAGTTGGCTGTAAGCTGTAGCGAGTTATACTTGTTCGCCACTGTGCCCTGAAACGGACCGGAAAATACGCAAGGTTATGTGTTTATTTTAACCGATTTTAAAAAGCGATGTTTTGATATTTTATTCCTGACAATCTATGTCAACGATTATTTTGAGACTGAGAATTGCTTAAATAAATTAATGTCATAAACATTTTGTTTATCGGGCTTGTTATATTCGAGACAAAACAATGGTTTTTTTTACCTTAAAGTTAATTTGGAGACCCATTTTGTTTTTGATTTAATCTTGCTCGACTGCCGACTGAGACTGCTAGAGTATTTTTTCTGAGTCATTTCCTGAAAAAGATCTTTTCTTTCGCTCAGTCACGTAAAATAGTACCTAAATTCTCAAATCTTTCCGCCATTTTAAAAGAGAGCGAAAAACTCTGTAATGATGACGTCAATCGTGTGTCTGTCCTCTAATAGATCTTAGGCGAGAACTAATCAAAATGATAGAATATCTTGGGTTATTATATAAACTCATTGGTCGATAGGTGTGTTTAGATGAGAATATGTAAACACGGTTGTGACGTTTCAGATTTGCGCATCTTTTTAAGAATTATTTTGTAAAAGCAATTGAGCACTTTTTCTGTGTTTACGGAGCCTCATCTTAACACTCAGAGAGAGGTTTGGGAGAGTTCTCGAAAGTTATGGTTTTAGATGAGGCTATGTAAACACGGAAAAAGTGCTGTATTACTTAAACAGATAACGGTAAGCCACATTCGATTTGTTAATTTGCTGACCTTGTGAAGGATGCTAAGTCAGTCGTAGGTTTTTCTCCTTGCCGCCAATTTCGAGTCGGACAGAATAACGTCACATAAGCATAGCGTGGCTGCCAAGACATTTTCAAAATGGCGGCCTCCTAAACCGCTTCTTTCGAGACGAATTTCTTCAGGATAGCGGGCAAAAACTTCGGTGAGAGGAGAAGCTGAATGTCAACTTGCTATAGGTGAAGAACAAAAAGTAATTTTTTTGGAATGACCTTCTCCTTTAACATTTATTGCTGATGCGTAGATTTTTTGGATGGTGTACTCCATGATTAAATAATTAAAAGTATAATGGCAAACTCATGCAATCCGTGGAAAAAGGTGAGTCGTTTTCTTGGGTATAAAACTGACGGTAAATAAACGATGTAGTACAGAAGAAAATGATATTTTGTCGGAAGCTTTGAAATCGAATGAAGAAAGAGCTGCAGTGAATATTCATTTGTTTTATACTAAACATATATTAAAATTATCATTAAAATAGAACCAATCGTACACTTTCCCTTTAACCACTAAAACGTCATGTTAACGTTTGTCTCAAAAAATCAACTATAATTCATTACCAGTATGACTAACAAAACCAGCGTTTAGCTTCGCATTGATTATTTTGAAAGAGAACCAGTTACTGGTTTTTTGTTTCGGCGTTTTTCGACTTTTCTTTTCAATAACGTTTGATTTTAGTGCCCGCCGACGAAACACAATGCAATCAGTGCAGTAGAAACCTTGCTATCAGGAATGATACCAACAATTGTTGATAGGAGGTTATGGCTTTGTTTATAAACTTGCTTGAAGAAAAAAAGTATATTTTATTCTAAATACCATGTTATGTATGTTTCTTAGTTTTGTTAATTGTCCTCACTAAATGTCATACATTGCTCGCACTGGGGGAAATAATGCCGTTCGTAGTTTATGATTAAACGGTGGACGTAAGACTCGCAGCGCTTCGAGACATTAATCCCAGGCCAAACATATGTTCTCATCGGCAGCTCAGTGCCAAGCATAGGGAGCCAATAGAAAAAGACATGGAATATATCTTTTGTCAAGTTTAAGCGATGTATAAGCGAACATTGCCGATTAAACTTGTAAGCCGACGCCACTTTATGAGAGCAACCACTGACCGTAGCGGGTACCTCAAGCTAACTACATGTAATTGCACCGAAAAAAAAATTACCAGTGTGACCACCCCTGGGGAGAATTTGTCTCACTTCCCGATCATTTTAAATTTCCCGCTCGTATCCTAATCGGAAAATTCCAAGCTCCCTTACATATAATGAAGCTCATGCTGCCATTGTTAACGCTCATGCTCCCCTCTTTAACGATTACCATATAAAGTCAAACTAACTTTTTAATCAGCAAATGGGCCGCTTTTCTTCATACGGAAAAGGTTTAAAACAGTCAAATTTCTTAGTTTTCAGTACCGGTATTCGTCAGGCTATTCCACCCAATCTAAAACGTTTAGAGTTTAAGGAGAACGAATTGAACTCCTTAGAATTTCAGTGTGAGGAAAAACGCTTTAATCCATTAACAAGTAGAAGAAAACATTTTTAATGAAATGCTCATTTTTGAGAAAAGCTAGAGTTTCAAGACGCTTTATTAAGTGGAAAGAGAAATTCTACCTGGACGACACAGCTGTTTCCAAAGCATTTCTTAATGTGAGATCCATCTGGTCTGAAACCGTTCTAAGGAGCTTCCAGTTCAAGATTTTGAACGATATAACTTTTAGCAAGAGACTATCACCTCATTTTCTCTTGCTTTTAGTAATAAATTAATTACCGCATAGCAAAGGTAGGTTATGCCCCAAATGACCTGTGCACATTTTGTGGAATTGAATCGGAAACTGTAAATCACCTATTTTATGAGTGTTCTTTTGGAATGATTTTGAATCCTTTTGGTCTTTGGTTTCTGGCAAAAGAGTGGACCTCACGCTACGCGATGTATTCAGTACTAGGTAAATTAGACGCAGAAATAGAAATATTGAATTATTTTATTACGCTTGTTAAACTACATATTTGGATAAGTAGGAAACGTAGTTTAACTTCTCATCTAAGTGCTTTTAAGGAATTCGTGAAAATAAAATTTAGAACAGTGAAATATCTACCTATGAAGAACAGCATAGAACTTTACTTCAGGCTAGATGGCAGCCGTATACAAAATTCATATCAGAAACGTAATTTATAGTATTCAGTCTTATTTTTATTTAATTTCATTATAATATAAGGGCATGTATAATTAATGGTGCTACTACTATTTGTTGTTAAGAATATGTAATTTCAGAAATTATATACAAACTGCGGTTATAAACATGACAAAACAACGCATGTTGTAAAAAAGTTTGATTAATGATTTAAAATTTCGTATGCCTCAACATACATCCTCAGAAGTGACGGCTGGATTTAATACAATAAGATTTAAATGCTAAAGAGAAAAACTGGAGCCTAATTATGACAAAGAAGACTGGTCTGTCCTTAATGATTTCCGCAACTGAATGATGGTATGAAAAGAAAAAGAAAAGATGGAGTCTTTGATGATGCTACCTTCAAAAGATACTTCGTATCTGGTTGTTCTCCTGGTGTCCTCTACGGTCTTTCCAAGGTTCATAAGTCTGGTAGCCCCTTTCGCCCTATTGTTTCCTCTGTTAACACTAAAACTAACTCTCTTATCTTGTACGCATTCTTCAACCTATCTCCACCAACCAGTTTACCGTAAAGGACTCTTTTAGTTTTGCAGAATGGGCCAAGCCATATAATGACAACAACGAGTTCTTGTGTTTCTTTGATGTCGGTTCGTTGTTCACCAACGTTCCACTTGATGAGACAATACAAATCTGTCCAGACAAGTTATATGTCTTGCCTAATCCACCCATCTCACCCTGTTTTGAAAATTCTACTTGTTTTTGCCACCAAGAGGAGCCATTTTATGTTTGATGGCCAGTGCTACGATGAGGTTGACGGAGTGCCATGGGTTCTCCTTTGGGGCCGGTTTTAACGAATATCTTTGTTGACGTCATTTTCACCTTATTTTGCAACAAGAAGACACCGCTATCAAGTTTCTTCATTATCTAAATAGCCGGCATGACAACATTCAATTTACCATTGAATTCGAAAACAACCACGAAATTCCTTTCCTTGTTGTTTTAATCAAACGCCATAATAACAACTCCTTTCGTGTCAACATCCATTTACCGCAAGAAAACTTTCACTGGACTTGATATTAAATGGAACTCATTCACATCTCGAAAGTACAAGATTAACCTTATCCGAACGCTCACTTATCGCTGCCTCCGCCTCTGTTCCTCGCGAACAATATTTTGACCAGAAACCGAAACAAAACAAAATATTCTATCACTATGGTACCCAAAAGAAACGTTTTCATCGTTTTGCCTTATCTGGGACTCCAGAGTAAATTCATCACAAAGCAACTTAAATCTTGTACCTACAAGTTCTACCGTTGTATTAATCTAAAAATAACATTTTGTAACACTCACCGTATTAATTCTTCGTTCCCCTACAAGGAAAAGCTTAACCGCTATCTCAAGTCAAAGGTTGTGTAAAACGAAGTATCGATTACATGACAGAAAAACTGAACATTTCAAAGCACTCAAGAGCTGCGAATCATCAGCCACATTAAGACACCATTTTGAAATTTTAACAACCGGGCGTTAGAGTTAAGGAGACATTATTGACTAAGGACTTAAAACCTGTCTCAAACTAAATGTGGGTAGCGACAAAGTTCTTTTACAACATGTGTTGTTTTGTCATGTTTGTAACCGCAGTTTGTATACATTATTTCAGTTTAAGCCCTGAGCTTAAATAATTAAAATAATAATAATATTAATTATAATAATAATAATATTAATAATTCATAAGAATAATTACATATCTTGTGTTACATATTTGAAATCATAACAAAATATAGTATTACATCATATTTGAAGATCGTATTTATAAGTCTGAATGGCCAAAGAATCAGAGTTTTTACGATATGTAGTTTCTTTTGTATTTAAACCTCATAAGGTTATAAGAAAAAGTGGAAAAGTGAAATAAATGAATGTGTCTATATATAATGTATTTACCACGATATATTTTCGTGGGTCGTGTACATAACAAATAGGAACGTTTGGACATCCTGCCACATGTCTCGGTCTTTTTTTGTTTTTGAATGATTAGCCTAGAACCAATCAGGAGACAAGTTAGCATTTTCGTTATT